>VZTT01037997.1:55911-108161 GCA_013400855.1 Buphagus erythrorhynchus | reverse complement strand
CATGTAGTGATAGGACAAAGGGGCAGATTTATATAAGGTATTAGGAAGAAATTCCTGACTGTGAGAGCGGTGAGGCACTGGAACTTGTTGCCCAGAGAAGTGGATACTCCACTCCTGCAAGTGTTCAAAGTCAGACCAAATCAGGCTTTGAGCAACATGGTCTACGTGGAAGGTGTACCTGCCCATGGCAGAGGGGTTGGAACTAGGAGATCTTTATTGGGTTGGTCACTTCCAACCCAAACCATTTTATGATTCTATGTTTGCCTTTTGAAAGGCTGAAAGGCAGCTTCTAGGTTCTTCCAGTAATACTGTGAACTAATTTTCTCCTTCACAGTCCTTCTTATTCACTAGATTAATCTATCTAGACCTTTATATTTCTTGATTTCTGAACTGACTCAATTTTTCAATTTTTTTGCAGTAATGCTGAGCCTTAAATCCATTGTTTCTTTAATCATAATCCAGGTTTACAAAGGCATTAAAGTATATGTTAATGGTGTCATTAACATATGTCACAGTTTCCTACATTTTGCCCAAGGGTCTTTGTGATCTAATTGTTTTGTGCCCTCTTACCTCTAGATTTCTCTCAGAACTGCTGTTCTGGTATTGCAAGTTATTCAGTTCTTTGTGGGTCATGCCTCTTCACCACCCGTCTTGCAGTCTGCTAACTTACATTTCTTTAGGGTCAATTTCATTTAGGAAATTTATTTTAAAGCACTGTGGCCTCTTTTCTTTTAGGTTAGATTGTATGACTTGTTGCAGTTAGGATTTCATTTGTTAGAGCATCTCACTACTTGATTTCCTCAACTTTGGCAGCAGCTAAGAAGAAGTGGGGGAATGAAACATAGGAATGAAAGAAAAAGCTGTACAAAAGGAAAAGGCAGAGAGAAGTACCAAAAAAACTTGCAGATCTAATTAAGAGAGTTTTCTTCATCAGCATTTTGAGTATGATATACTCCTCAATTTTTAATATTCTCATGGATATGGTAATATTTTTATCCTGGTGAGTGTGACTACAGTTAGCCCAGCACCTAGATTTTATCAAGCCAGCCTTTTGTCTTTTCATAGATTTCCTGTCTTTTTCTTAGCTAGAACAACCCACGTGGCACTGAAGAAAGAAGAATGCCTTTAATAAAGGTGTCAATTCACTGCCATCTACACCTTGGTCTCTGCATCTATGAAACATTCTCTGGAATAGAAAATGATCCTTGTTCTGTCATTTTCAGTAAGTGGTGGTGTCTCCCGCTGTCACTTGAAGTTCTGTGTCATATGATTTGCATGGCATCTCTGAAACATTCTGAAATCCATTTATTTATATAATACACATTTAAGGGAGGCAGATGTATCATAAGTGCAATATTCAAACCAATTTCCTATTTATTATTCCACTGCAAAGAGGGTTTAACTCTCTTTTTTCCTAATGTGTATTAGTAAGCAAAATGCTTCTGGAAAAATGACAAAACCTTCAGTGTTTACTGGGCCTAAGCATATTATTCCTGCCTCCCCCACAAGCTATGTCATTCCAATGAACTGTGTACACACTATTTGGCAAAAACAATTATAGCACTTGTTTTGAATATATCTGTAATAGTTAAAATGAGGATGTTCCCATTGAAATCCTGATAGTGAGAGTGAACACATTTTTGCTTCCTTCAGAGATTTGTATGAAGTTTCTTTAGCTTCATACACGTGTCATAGGTTCCTCCTGTTGCCTTCAGTAAGACCCTCCATGTAGTCCAGGTGGCCAACACCTTATTTCACCTGTTTCTCATAAGAAACTTTATATTGCCAACCACCAGCCTCTGTGCTCTGAGAGGCTTCATTTTGGAGGCTCTTGGTGGTATTCCTTTATCATGCACTCTTGGTCACGGTTAGGTAACTTCAGACTCCCCAGTTCCAGTGCCTTCAGGATTTTAGTGCCTTTGGTTTCTGTTGACCTTGGTGGGAGTTGAAGACAGACAGTCACAAGACCGGAGGCAGACTGAGTTGGCAGTCTGTACAGAATTCTCTGTGCCATCTGATTTGAGCATTTAAAGGCCAGAAGCCTGAATGCTTTGATATTTAAAGTGAATGAACTGTTTTGCAGAACATATATTAGTTTCTTTTAAGTGTTTATGCTGTAAAAAAAGTTTGGAATTAATTTTCAGTTCCTTTTCTGACGCACGATGATTCGAAGAATCTGCATCTGTAGGGTGCAGAGTCTGACAGAAGTGGATGTTGTATTGAAATCTTAGCAGGCAGTCTGAAGTCTGTTTTGCCTGGTGTTTGGTAGAAACATCATATTAACATCCAGGATAAAGAAAGAGAAAGCAAAAACAGGATATGAAGGAAATGAAGAAATATTTTTCTTTTCCTCTCAAGGGGATTGGTCTTTGAGAAGTTCTGTTAACTTGTGGATGCCCTGGGACTGAAGGAAAAATTATTGTCCCTAAGGAGGAATGCTGTGGGCCAGGTGACAGTGGATGTAAGTGAAACACTGTGATACAGTAATGCAGAGCATATAAGTTGATTTTCCCAGTTGATTTAAAGGAAACATTCTCAGTTAAAGTGATGAAAGTGGGATGAAGTGATAGCATTTCACCCTTTAACTACCCTGTTAAACAATCCAATAATGTTTTAGATCTCATTTCTGTAGTGAGTGATATGCTCTTGATTTCAAGACCCTGTAAAATACAGGTTTTCTGCTAGATACTACATTCTAGGCATTAGACCAAGCAAAGTGTAATTAAGTAATTGCACTTAATTAATTAATTAATTAATTAATTATTAATTCATATAATAATTATGAATTTATGATCTATACAAAGGTGTTTCATATAGTTGGTGATATAACTATTAAAGTTTCTCATATAGGGGAAATATGATTTTCTGAGGGCCTGGGTGAAGATGTCTTGTACTTTTATACCTCCTGCATATTGATTTAAATATGTTTGGAAGATGTTAATTCTGAACAAGGTCGGTAATTGAATTACACTTTGTCCGGAAAAATTTGATATGGCATGTATTTACCACATTCTCCTTATGAATTGTGCAGACTTCTGGGCAAATTATGTCCTTTGCTGTCATAATGAAATTAAGCCTTGATTTTTCACTGGTGAATTGGTAATACAAAGACTCGCATGTCTTTGCTCCATTATGCAGCTTCAATTTCCTGCTTATGTGAGGGAAACAATTATCTTAGAGAGCAATGTTTACTGTTATTTCAGAAGAATGGGGCATAGTGCCTGATGAACATATGTGCATCAAGTCACAACCATATTGCCCTTCCTAATTGTTTAAGTAGGAGATGAAGAGATGGGAGAAATTTTCCCAGCAGCCAAAAGGTCATGACCAGCTGGAAGCTGTTGGAGTAGAATAAGCACATTTCTGCACATCTGACACAATACAACTTGTCTTTGCAGCTCTATTTAAAAAAAAAACAAAAAAACTTTTTTTTTTTTTTTTTTTCCTTTTCATTTATATATGGCCATAAAGCACACATTCCTCACAACGGTTTGGCTACTACAGAATTTTGCAGTGATACCCACTCAGTCACTTTCCAGTATGAAACCAAGAAAATGAAAATGTTGTTGCCCCTGTAAAATACACAGTCTACACATCAACTGGTAAGCTCATAGAGACACTTGCAATGCTGTAGTGATATGGCCTTGTGTTTTTTATGTAGCACTCAATCTTCGTAAGACTGCATGTCAGAGGTACTATATAGGCAGGAGCTTGTGTGCTGTGATAATGACAGTCATGAAATGCAGCCCAGTAAAAGAGACATATAAGAGGAAATGACAGAAGAGAAATGAAAATGTTCCTAGTAGTAAGCATGAGTCTTGTCTTTATTATTTGTAAAAATACAAGCTAAAATAAAGGGAGGTTTCTATTACCTGCTTGCTTTTTTACTGCACCAAGGTTGATTTCTTTTTGTCTCACTGAGCCTAGTAGCACCAGCAGCACTGGTTCTGCAGTTGTCTATTTTACATTTCAATGCAGAAGCAGAAAAACAAACTTTTGATATTTTCTCTTAGTGGCTATCTGGAATTTGCTTATGCACAATAGATAGATTGAAATTTAACACTAAAAAGAATACATCATAAAACAGCTCAGTGGTACTGTTCTCAGCTCATATGTTAATGGGATTTTGCTGACTTCATGATGAAGGTAGCAGTGTGCTGATTTTCTCAAAACAGGTGAACAGCCACACAGAAATCTTTCCTTGTCAGAGAAAGCATGAAAAGTGCCTTGCTCATCAATTTTTTTTCCCGAATAATGTAGATTGAGGCCTTATGCAAAATTATGGCAGACTAGAAAGAAAGAAATTTGAGATACCCCTCCCCAAGTTTCTTCCCTCTGTGTTGTTTACTAGGTGAAACTGGCCTGGGAATCCTGCCTTATTTCTTGTGTCTTCAGTAAGATATTTCAGTAAGATAAGCCTATTTCTTGTATCTCTGTGGTGGCCCTTTTTGCCATTGCACAGTAACATAAAATTTGTTCATTCATTTTCTAAATCCATATGACAGTCACAAACCACCCAAAACATCTCCCCCCCTCCCTTCTCCCACTGTTCAGCCTCTACATGCCTTTTTGTATAGTGGAAGCTTCTTTTCTTGAGACCTGAATAAGCAGAGCACTTAATCTGTTTTAGGTTTAAGCATGAAAATTGTTCCTTCAACTTGAGTCAGTGAGTCATCAATAGGTCGACTCACTCACTTGTGTTTAAGATGTGACTGAGTAGACTTGGTGAAAAGTGGTCAGATGAAGGCACCCAACAGACCCATTGAGAAATTTTCACGAGGACTGAGATTTATTGACATAGAAAATATTCATAATTATACAGGAATCTGAGGAAGACAAGCTCTAAGATATATTAAGTAGATTAGAAAGAATGGATTGTCCTGCTTAGTGGCAGATCAGTATCTTTTGGCTTTGTACAGAGATACCCAAAAGACTTTCTGGGCTTTGCTTCCCCAGGAGTGACATTGTTTGGACTCTAAAAATTATTAACTCTTAATTATGTAGGCAGAAGAAGTTATCAGCTGAAGGACTTCTAGTTTTTCTATCTGTGGATGGTCAGAAGTCTAGCCAGATCAGAAGATTGTTTTTACTTTTCCAACAGGGTCAGGAAAAAATTCTGACAGAATCAGTGGATGCAACAAGATTCCTTGTGTTTGGATGTAGTTCTGTATAGCTGCTCCCTTGTATTTTGCAGAATTGCTTTGTTCTCTGGAAGCATGACTTTCTGTGCTGTTCAAACTGGAAAGGGGTAGCATTTCTGTCCATGGTACAATGCTGCCTTTCCCATTTCCTCATTAAAAGTCTTTTTGAAATGGGGGTTGGGGAATTTGAGGCAAATTTATCACACCTATCAAGCAAAATCATTTCTGTACCCGTTCCTGAAAATCTAAGTCTTTCTGTCAAGACACCATATTTTCCTTTGCCATTTGCCTATCTAGTCTATGAGCTGAAATGGGAAGAAAAGCATAATCACAAAATTAGTATCAGGAAGCAGGACAAAAATCTCCTCTTTCAGGTAATCTAAAGGACTGAAATGGATTTCTTCCAGCATCCAAAACTGGCTGACTAGCTATCTCTAATCAGCACAAGCTGGGCCAGTGGCAGGGGGCTGACCTTGGCAGGGTCAGTCAGAGCTGACTTGATCCATCTGTGTCCAGCATGGGCAGCCCCTGCCCCTCTTCACAGGAGCCACCCTACAGCCTCCCTGCCTGGGCCCTGGCAACTGGTACAACACTGTCTGTGAGGAGGGGGTCTCAAAGATTTTGGGAGATGTCATCCAACCAGCCAAATGGACAAATTAGTTTTGGTCAGAAGAAGAATGGGTCCTCTCTATTACCTCCTAATATTTTTTTTTCAATCAAATTGAAGCAATTCTGAGCATCTCTCTGCCTCACTCAAGTCAATAAGCTTAAGTTTGTATATTTTGTCTTTCTCATCACCAAATCTCTCATTTCACTATTCCACAGAGATATGTTTCTTCATGCCAGAGCCATGGGATGGGGCAGGAAGTGGAAATGTGTTTGCTCTGCAGCTGGCCTTTCTTCCTGGCACTTTCCTAGAGAGAGAGAGCCCTTAAGTCTTCAACAGAGATAAAAATCATCAATGCAGCTGATACAGAGTGAATGTGTTTGCTTTTATCTCATCCTTACCGTTCTTGACAGAGCCATCAGAGGTGGCTCTGATGTTTTGCCACCTGAGCAGCAGTGGCCAGATTCAGCAACACCATCTGCAAACCTGGCCCCAATTCCAACACTTGAAAATATACAGTGTGACACTTTGTGCTTTGGATTTTAACACGTAGGAGGTGGGAAGGAGATAGGGAAGAGATATTTCCAAAGGTCAAGTAAAACATCACAGGAATTTGTGTGGATTTCCCATGTGTTGAAACTCTGTATGAGTCAATTTTAAATCTATGCATGAAAAACTTCCATGTGTCCTTTATCTGTGATCACTGTGCTCCTTGGGGACCTTTGGATAAACAGACATAATGATCTTTTTGCATAAGTCAGTGGTCTTTAGTAATTTGTCTCTTCTTTTGTTTTTAGAGCTGTTCAGACCTAAGCTTTCTTTTGTCTTTTATAGCAAGAGAAACATAACAGAAAAAGAAAAGTTATCTTCATCAAAATTATTAGGATCCCTGTGAGGAAAATCCAATTTTTTTAGTGACTGAAATTTCTACATGTCCTTCTTACTAAATCATTACCCTGAAACACTGAAGGGTGTTCCCCACACCTGTCCATTGTGTTGTTCAGTGTTTTGTGAAGACTTCAGAGCTGGAAGGCAGTTTGTTCCTCCTTGCTAATAGTCCTGTGAGGAGGGAGGTCTCTGCAAGTGAAGAATGAAGAGCAGAGAACAGCCCTCATTAGGATGCCACATGAAGGGTGTCAGCCTACTGAGGTCCCAGCTGTGCTCCAAGCTCCACACTTCTCATGAGCGAGAGAGCAAGCTGTGGTGTGTGTCCAGTGGCACTTCTGTGGAGAAGGTGGAGGCAATAGCATTGATGTGTCTCAGAGGCCATTGTAGCCCCCAGCTCTTTTGAGTCCCTTTCCTGCTGCTGACCTCAGTGCCAAAGCCTCCTTCAGACAGGAGAGGCACATCTCTGTAACTGGCTATTGTACAAACATGTAATCTACAAAACTATGTTTGTCCTTGCATCTGCACAGAAATTAAATAGGGAATCCCGGTGCCCAGGGTTACCAGCCTGGATCTCCTCTGTGTGTATGTAATCTTACTCTCCCATTATCTTATCTCCATCCATTTTTGTATATATATAAAGCCAAAGAAAAAGGCCTATAGATAATCTAGAAGGGAAGAAGAAAAGCTATGCATCATCATTACATTAAGAGACAAAACCCAACAGTCTGCACAGGCAAAATCTTGTTCTTCTCTACCAAAGTGATAAATATTTTCTGGATCTGAAAACTGGTGGAGAGAGCTCCTGTTGGCTGCTGGACCTTGTAAACATTTGGTTGAGCATCTCCTTGTAGATGGAGCACTACTGTGCAGTCCATGACATGATCTAGGAGGAACTCCAGCTCAATGAAAAAACTTGAGGGAGACAAAGATGAAGAGGAATTGCACTTCATTTTAAGGCACTCCCTTTTTAGCAAACATGAATATAAATAAGCAACAGGTACAGTTAATATGCTAAGTCTTGGGCAGAGTTGGAGCTAGTCTGCTTGAAACTCTCAGATATGTTGTCAAACTCTATTTGTAGAATCTTAGAAAATTTCTAGTGGAGTGCATAAAATTTTAGTGTAGGTTTGGGGTTTTTTTGCAATGTAATTGTGTAAAATATAGAATAGTGTTTTTTTCATCATTCTTTACAGTAAAGTAGTGCACAGATCTGTAGTGGACAGTAGACTTCAAGTTGAAAGTCATTGAAGTAGACTTTCTGTGTTTCAAAAAAAAAAAGACTTGTTCTTTCTACTTTTACTAAGCTAGGTATAATATTTTTTTTAAGTTGGTGTAAACATATCTTTGTAACCTTACCTGTAAGCTGAAGGGGTTTGAAAGGTATGTTCTGGCTGTGGCAAAATCTCACTGGCTAATGGGAGTGTTGCCTGGACTTCAGGAGTGCAGTCAGGGGCTTAAATGTGTACCTGAGTCTGTCTTTGCTCATTGTGAGCCAGCCAACTGGGAAGCAGCTTTTGTCTGCTTCCTGCTTGTTTGCTTGGAAGGCATCCTTTTGTATTATCAGTTTGTCTCTCAGGCAGTTCTGGGTCTTGATAATTGGAAGATTTTTTTGCCTAGAAAGAAAACTTGAATAGATTACCTCTGAACAACAAAACTCTCTTTTCTCTTGGTCTATTTCTTTTGGTCTTAGTGTCTATTTACAGCCTGTAAATAGAAGTGTCCTTAGAGTTCCAAACTTGCATCTAGCCAAGGGGTTAATAAATTACATTAACGAAATGCGAAAATCAAAGATAATTTTCATTAACGTCCATTCCCCACAACTGCATGTAATTCTTAAAAGACACATTCCAGACCATGAAGTGAACTAGTCTAAAAGCAGGTAACTCTACATTGTATGAAAGCCCCAATATTCACCATTCTTACCTATCCTGTATCTTGCAGAAAAATCAGAAGAATCCTATAGATGAACTGTGGTTAAGAATATCTGAAAGAAAATCTGTGATGCAGGAGAATTAAACTCAAATGATGTGATGGAAGAGTTGCTTAGATACTACAGTGATGACAGTGGCACAGTATCTTATATACAAGTAGAAATGAAGCACAAATAGAAATGGTTTTCCAGCAGTCATTCTGCTACCCAGAATTCATACCAGGGTGAATCTAAGTTTTGCATACCAGTCAGCAACAAAATAGTACCTTTTAATTTTAGAATCTATATAGGGGAAAATGAAAGATATATTAGGGTTGGCTTGTGTAAAACTGTCAAAGCTGGAGACATCTCAGAAAATGCCTGACAATTCCCTGATTTGTTTGAATGGTGCTGAACAAATAAGGTCAATTAAATTTCAGAACAAGGTGACTGGTTTTGGATTGCAGGCATTTCTCTATTCATGGTCAAAAAGCAGATGGGGGAAGTTGATTGATTATCTTCAGAATTTTCCACTCTTTCTGGGTTGTTAGATACATCTTCTAAGTTGTGAGTATGGTCTTAGAGAAACAGGCTCTGTTTCCTCAAGTGAATGGTTGAAGAGGCTGCAGCATTATAAAATGTACTCTTGATATCCTTGCTATGGCTTTTACTTCTCAGACTCATGCAGCTGCTCCTCACTGCAGTGTTTCTGGGCCATGCAAAACAACTCCTTTCCATGACTAGTGGTTATTTGCTTTAAATAAAGGCTTTGCAGACCTTGATAGAGACAGGGAACTGAAAAGCAGCACTCGAGTCCTTGAATTCAGTCTTTTGTTGGGGTGCTCTCTTTTGTCCTCGTTATTATAATTTTTATCGCAGCAATTGCTGTTGTCAAAATTCTTCTGCAGCAGGGTGCCTCAGCACCCTTGGTGCCTCAGCCTTGGGTGACAGAGCACCTGGTACCAGGCACAAAACAAAGAAGTCAGCCTGACTCAAATGGCAGACAACTTCTGGTAATTCTTCTGTATCATTCATGTATCTTACATTGACACATCTCGAAATCTTTCACTGAAGCATTCCTTGAAACAAAAATGTTGTTATATTTGTCATTTTTAACATGTACCAAAGAGATACTTTCTGCCTCTCTTTAGGAACTGCAGTTCTTTGTGTTTTACAGCTGTTAAAATGACATCTCCCACTCTGTATGAGTTGGTCTCTTTCTTTGCATTTTTCTTCATTAGATACGCCTTTGCAATAAAAGATTTACTGTTCTAACTTTAGCTGATACAGTAAAGGCCTCAAGGCAGTGAAAGATGCCAGATAGTAAATAATCAAGCCCTGCTCCTTTTCAGTCCTGTTCATCAGATTAAATGCTCAATTCATTTGAAAATTTGGACATAATAATTATTGTGTACTTCTTTTGTTTGGAAACACAGGCAAAAAAAAAAAAAAAAAAAAAAAAAGCAAGGAGAATAGAATCAGGGCTATCAAGAATAACCAGAAGAAATGTCATTCTGGTCTTTTTCCTGGTAACTGGAATAATTGTGACTGTTGGTGTGATCTTTGCTATGATCTTGATGATTCTTCACTGGTAGCTGGAGAGCATACAATGTGATTTATATCTTATTTCATCAAAATATGCTTTTACTGCTGACAGACATGACCTAAGGTGAACTATTTAACTTTCTCTGTAGTTGAATATTTGTCTTGCCACTAGAGAAAACAGGAAGAAACTTTTAGGGATCAGGGAGAAGTACTTTGCAAAGATGTTACAGTGATGGTGGATGGGAAGAGAATGACTCAGAGAAATTTATATAAACCTACTTAAAAATATGTTTTTGCTTAATTATTTTTTCCATTTCAGGGCTGTTGTAAATCTACTTGAAAATCAAAATCTGAGCAAGTCAATCAGGAAGCTGGCCAAGAAAAGATCACTGTGTAACATGGAAAAAAATAGCCTCCTTCTCAGGAGGATAACTGAAGGTGACGGGGTCTCCACCTGAAGCTACAGTGCTACAGTGTTCTCACCATTTGCATTAGCCATAATACAAGAAATGAGAGAGCACAAAGTACTTAAGTCCTTCTAGGACCTGCAAAATGAACAGAATTAGAAAAAAATGAAATTACATAGAAATATGATACAAAGAAGTTTAAAATCTGTTTAAATTACTGGTTTTAAGAAGTAATTTTTACAGTACATTCACTATATTGGACTACTGGGCTTTTAATGAAATGAGTAAAAGCGCTTGTATTTTAAGGTGGACATCATTCCCCAGGTAGTTTAAACGTCTGAGTGCCTCTAAACTGTGGAACCAAAGCCAGTTTATAGTGAGGACATTGAAAATTATATATTTAACTTCTCTAAATTTTGTGAAACTGTTAATTCAGACTAGATGAAGCTAAGCATATAGTCTAGGCAGAGACTACAAGTGCTCCTTATCTGCCTGTGATCTTCAGGCACAACACCTATTATGTAATGACTATAATTCATTTTCTTCTTGAAACATGGAAGGATGTGTAATGATAGGGAAGACCACTAAAAGTTACTTCATTAGTAACTTTTTATTAGTACTTTCATTAGTAACATAAGTTTCATTAATTTGTCAACTACACATTTGCACAGGTAGCCACTTCTTCCATCATGGAGACTAAAGTATGTGAACAGAAGAATAAGAACAGAATTAAAATAAAAAATAAAGAATGTGAACAGAATTCATTTAGCTCTGTAATAAGCATCAGTGGACAAAGCCAGGGTGCCTAGAAAGAGTACAAAAACAAGACAAGACTGTATGTTTCCCACATGTTCCTCCAGCTTCCAGGCATTTGCAGGTTTTCTAAACCAGATGCAATTTCTAAGCAGTAGCAATCTTGAATGGATTTCTCTTCCATGTACCCTTGGATCAGTGTAAGCTTCAGTCACCTTCAGTCACCTTCAGCTCCATCCTTCAGCATGGAGATCCACAGCCCAGCCAAATCTTTTGTCCCAGCTGAACCAATTTCCTGCTTGCTTCATTTTTCACACCTTCCTTCTCAAAAGACAGTGAGATATCATTGCACACTCTTGTCTCCCTGAAAGGGGCCACTCTAACATGTTCCCTGAGTATTTTCTTTCTGGACTGAAAAGTGCAAGACCACATAGTGATTCTTCATCCTGAAACCTTACCATACCTCTGACCATCCTTCTCTAGCCTTCTTCCATTACATGACTATTTTGTTTATGCAGGTGCTTTGTGTAAATAAAGATTGTTTGATGCAAGTTAAAAAAGCTGAGCTGGTGAAATGTTAAAAAATGTACTATGGACCAAATAAAATGTTTAATAGATTTTATGATTAACATTTTCTCTTGAGTCCAGCAGAAGCTCTGAATAGATGCCAAGTACTGAGGACTCCAGATTAGAGAATACTTCTCAGTAAAGAGCATTACAACAAAATTGCAAAAACATAGATTGGAGGTAGTAACTCATCCTCTCAGAAAATTCCCCTTCTCTTCAGATCCTCTGTTGCTGCAGATGTTCTAACTACACCATCTGCACATCCTTAAAAAAGCATTATCATATTTTTCAGTGATACATCATTTTGTTTGCTGTTTAATGAAAAGATCATTTACATTTTCACAAATAAAACATCATATTCAAAAATGATGTGCACTTAATTCTATAAAAATATCTTTTTTTAAAAAAGGAAATTATATTTTTGGTAACACTATTATTAGCTATGTCATTTTATATCATTTGCTGGACAAACTTAAAAGTCTTACAACATTAAGAAGAAAATGCATACAGGAGAAAAAAGAAGACTAACAGTTCTGCAGTTTGCAAAACTGCAAAACAGATTCAAGATGAGTTTTTGATCCCATGCAATCAGAGAAAGTGTATTGTGGTGAGTCTGGGACTAAATTCTGAATGCTTATGGTCTTAAAAATATAGAAAAATCAGGTCTCACTACTTGGGAAAAGGTTTCCAGTGAATGTTTCATGGTATGAAACCCTGCCATCAGTTCTGCAATTGACTTTTGAATTTCCCTTTTTATGTTGTAATTAGGGCGTAGCATAGCTGAAGGAGAAAGAGAGGGAAGTAGAATATTTTTTTCTGTATTGAAGCAACCATTTTGTATTTTAATAATATTTTCAATGAACCTCCAATCTTATTTGGGTTGATATTTCAAGGATTTTAAATTTCCATGGTCTGCTAGCAAATCTGGCAAAAAGTGATAGACACATTAGCAGAGTAGTTCAAGAAATGAAATTCAAAACCAGCTGAACTAATCCATACCAGTGAGTGTGGGGACCTTAGAGTAGGTCAAGGAGGTTTTGTTCTTTATTGGCTGTGTATATCTTCATGATCTCAGGAGTCCACAAGAGTTTTTGGCCATTGCAGGTGAGGCAGCCTTGCCATTATGCTCTGTGAAGTCTGATCTGTACAAAAACCCCAGTGCTTTGGGAGCTCATAGGGAAAATCTATTTACCCTCATTCAAACACCTTCCTCCAGCACACCTTGGAGGGCCACCAAGCTCAGATCATCTGCCAGGAGACCTTTTCACCTGCATTTGCTCTACAGAGAATACTCAGTACCTCCTCCCACTACACCAGATGCTGGACCCAGGATACAGGGGCCAGACTGAAGGTGAAAATCTCATCATGATTAAATTTAAGCTTGCACTCAGATTCCTTCCTGAACCAAGATGTCCTCATCCATGTGTTAAAGTGATTTTCCAAATCAGGGGCAAAACAACTGTGTCATCCCTTGGTTTAATTTGCTTTGCATTGTCTAATACTGCAGTATAATCTTGTGGGTTTTGTTGTAATTTAACAGTATTTTAACAATTTACCCACTGTCCTTTCATCTTCCCTTTCTTATTCTTATTAAAGAAAAATCATTTTGGAATTCGTGTCTTGTCTGTATATGACCTACCATCTGTCTCGGGAGATTTAGGATGCATTTATATAGTTATTTAAGTCTAGATGCATGTGCAGTTCAATTTATGTATGGTCTAATAGTATATATTATAGAAATTATTTTTTTTCCTTGACAGCTTTACTGTCTCTTTTTGGAAATGAAACTTCTGTGGTGAATTTCAGAGATTCTAATATTTTTTTTGGTGACTTCATTTAGTCAAGCAGCCTTTACAAAATAATCAGTACTTATGTATTTTCTTTGTTGTTATGCATAAAGGAGGGAGATTGATAGAAAAATATGGTAATTTTTTAACCTGATGTTTTATAAAGTAAAATAAAGAATTGCTAGTTGAAAACCTGATTCACTGCTCCATGACCAGTGGCAAATTTTCAGCATTGTGCAGCTATTATAGGGAGAAAATAAGAAAAGAATTTGATTTATGATTTTATGAATCAGAAAGGTACAGCTAACTGTTAAACCAAATGTACAGCATTTTGTATGGGTTTTGGAAATAGAGCTCTGCATTTTCCAGTTGTTTTTCTGTAAAATATGGAGATAGATTTTTCAAGAGCTGGGCATTCAGCTCCTACTTCATTATAAGAATCTTGTTATAGTAGGCCAGTGTTCACTTATAATTTACTAAATTTTTTACTTAGTTGTATAGAAAAACCTTTGACTTACAACTGGGTCAGAGTGTTAGACTGGAAAATTAATTATGGTGCATTTTCAGAACACTGCTACTTTTGCAAGAATTTGTGTGTTTGTGAGCCATGAAAAGTCAGCTAGAGAAAAAGCTCGCATGTCTGAAGCAATTAAACCCCACATCCAATACGGCCATATATGGGTAATTGGGTTTTTAAAATTACTTAACTTTGTTGTCTCTTGCACTCTATCTTTGTGTTTTTATGATCAGAAAGTTGCTGGGTGAAATGGGAAGAATTGAGCTAATTAAATCTTCATTTGGGGCTGTAAGCTCTTTCCCAAATAAATGGTTTTGTAGTATATGTTCCAACAAAGTGTTCTGGCACTTTGTATTGATCCTTATTGAAGGTATTACATGTTGTCATAACATTAGGATTAAATAATAATGTGAAACTGTCATGCACATCAAACTGTTACTATTTTCGGATAAAATTAAGTTGAATTACACCTGGAATAAGGGCAAATAGTTAATTAAGATCTCTTGATAATTGCAATGACGCAAATTTTTGCTACCTTTAACTGCCAAATTTTTAGCATTTAAAGCAGAATTTTTCCATAGTGAATATGTGATCTTCAAGATACTATCTTTCTTTCTGAGTATACAGAAAGTGCAGTCAAATTTGGTTGTCTTGTTTTTTTGGGGTTTTTTTGTTTTTTTTTTTTTGAGGACTCACTCCGTGGATAAAAGGCTGCTAATCCCATCTTGTCCATTTCTTTTGCATTCCTCGTTTCTGATTCCATCTGTTTCCCCCTGTCCCAGCATACTTTTCCATCAACACAGTTCTATCTTCATGCTGGTAAGGCTAAGATTGAACAGGAAAGAAGAACACAGTGTGACTTGGAGATGATGGAAGAGAAGTAGGAAAGAGCAAGAAGACTAAAACAGGCTGGGTGAGTATTTTGAGAGGGGCTGGTGAAAGTAGGGTGGGGTGGGAGGAAACTGGGAAGGGAGCAGAGACTGGGAGTACTAAAGGAGGGGTATGGAAGAAAGGCTGAGAAGAATAAAGATATTAAGCAGCATCTTGAGCTTAGTGAGACAAAGAGACTATGCTTGGAAACCTAATGGGAGGAGGAAGGAGGAGCAGATACTGTGAAAAGAGAGATGCCTGTGAGCAGGATCTTCACTGGGGGAGGAACTGGATGGATAGAAAGCCAGACAGGAATTGTGAGTAATGGAGTAAGAGACTGAGATTGTGGCACCTTGGGAAGCAGAGAGAGAGATCAAGCAGGGAGCCAAGTATGCTGAACATGGAGATGGAGAGAATAAAGGCAACATGAAGAGACTGAAAATGAGGAAACAACCTTGGTTGCTGGGATGGGAGAGTCGAGGGACTGGAGTGATGAAGAACAAAGCTGGAGGGAAAGCACAGAGCAAAAGGGATAAGAAAACAGAAACTGGGGTGAGAAACCTAAAGAATGGAGTCTGGAAGTCGCTGGCAAGAATAGACTGAAAAAATGAGCAAGAGAGATGTAAGACTACAGCAAGAACAGTTTTTGAAGAGACAAGAAAGAAGAGGTCAGAACAGAGAATTTATTTGCTGGTACCTGCGAGTACTCTTCTTGAACACTCTTCTATCATGAACCTGGATTAGGAACATTTTTTCTGAGCTTCTCTGTTGCTGGCAAACATCCACAAAAACTGTTAGCAAACTGTGTGTACTGGCTTCTGCATTTATAGTTAGCTTGAAGGGTGAATATTCCACTCCATTAGCTCAACTATCCAGCTGAAAGTCCCAGCCTTGTGTATGATTTTTCTTGTTATGAGTATGGTGCTACCTGGAAGAACACCTGAATTGTTGGCATGGAGTTTAAGAAATCACAGGAAATGTGAAAGGAATTGCAAATCTGAGTGTTAAAAATGTGTGTATGTGGGCTATACAGCCCTAGCCCAGCCACTGTCTCTGGTGTGGAGTTGAAGACAGAGTGGGGTGCAGGCTTGTTCCCTAACCACACTCACACAGAAGGGAGAAGAGGACCAACCAAATCTGTCAGGATAAGCAATGCTGTTTAGACAAACCTGGGAAATCCAAACAAGCAAGGCTTCCCCCCTTTTCCTGAATTAAGTTTGGCTGTAGACTGAGATGGGCTAGGACTTCATCCAAACAACTGAAAAAGGAGAAAGAGAGGCCCCCAAGGAATTTAATGGGTCAGCATGCTGAGAGACAAACCTTATAAACTGGCAGACTTGTGTATATATGTTCTTCATTGTAAAAGATCCTGAAAAGACAGATTTTTTTTATCGTGTTTTTCAGTTTTAAAGCCTTCAGATGTTTATCTTTGTAGATAAATGGTTAAAAGAGAATTCTTTGTCTCATAAAATTTTATCAGGTGAATGATGTATTCTTTCAAAATGTCATCAGTCTTCCTGGTCCAAGTGGTATTCACAGCAGGTTCTCAGCCAGTGGAAGCAAAAATGCCAATATCCTTTGAACAGTGTAGGGACAAGACATGCATAATTGAATCTCTTGTTTTTATTGTTAAAGCACTGATTTATCCAAGATGCCCATGTAATCTGAGGGGAAGGTATTTGAAATTTTCTAAGAAGGCTTTAAAGACCTTTAAGTTTGCATGTCCACAGAGAACACATCCAAAAGGATCCACCAGACCACCTGGTCCAATTTCATGTCTGTGAGATGCTCTCCCCTGTCTGTCCATGGCTGCTGTGCTGAGGCTGATAACTCAGCTGTGGTTAACAATACCTGCCATAAAAGCACCCAGATCTGCTCTGGGGTCATTGAAAGACTGGAAGTCCAGAACTTTCCTTGTAGATTTGTTCCATAGCTTTATTGCCTTCTGTGCTGTACAAAAAATTTTCCTCTTTCAAAATATGAACACATCTGCCTTCCTCTTTTAGCCACTGGTTTCTGTTTCTGCTAAAGTCAGCAGTTTTTTAGTGTTTTATATTGTTTTTTTTACGGAAACTTTTTCTCCACCAACAGACCAATCACTTATTTTTTGGTCTTCTTTTATGACTAAGCTTCTTAAAGGTCCTCTCAAAATATTTTGTCTCATGTTTGGTTATTTTTTCTAACACTTTTTGACAGCTTCTAATTTTTCAGCATTATCTGTTCAACCAAGAACCATAGATGCCCTATGACACTGGTGTCTGTGTTCACTTGCTTGCTATGCCTTCACCCTAAATTTTTTTGCAGAGTCACATCTTTACTAAACACAGTTTGTACACACAGTAGGTACAAACTGCATTTCTTGCTCCTGAACCAACTTTTCATTTGACGCTGGTAGATCACACAGGGTAAGAGTTGTTCCTGTGTGTTTCTGATTCATTCATATGTTTCTCCCAACTTTATTCATTGCTTCATCCATCTTCATGCCATCCACCCATTCTGTCTTCACTAGGAGCACTTTACTATTCAGAGAACTGAAGACTTGTTGACCTAATGTACAAAGGTGCTAGTAAGAGCACAACCCTGAATCCTGTTTCATTTGCAGGGGATATCTGGGCTCTGTATTTTACATTAAACAGCAGTCTGTGCTTTATTTTATGATAAAATAAGAGCACAGACTGCTGTTTCACCATTCATAGACCCTTAGCAGTGAGGCTAAGGTCCTTGATTCCTTTCATGCCATACCCTAGGAATCTCTCATGTTTCTACACAAATTAGTAGAACTTGAGTAGAAAGGGTGGAGTGTGGGATGCAGGGAGAAATCACGTGTGTTAATCCCTAGCCTGGGAGATGAGGTGCTTTCCTGAGAGTTGCATGTCTTTCTTTTCTTCAGCTGAGAAAATAGATCTGGCCTTTGGTCATTGCACATTGAGCAGAACAGGTGTTTATGAAATACAATCCATTAAATCGCATGCAAAAATTCGTTTGGGTGCTTTGTCATCACCTTTTCTCATTGCTGGAGACCTATTTTACTCCCTTGCCCCCTAATTCATCCAAAATATCTCACAATGCATGCATCTGTGGGAGTTCACCTCTGACTCTGCCTAGGGCTACTACAGACTCTTCATACTGTATTTTGTCCTAAAGAGTGTGAAATTTATATTCAACATTTTAAATAAGGAAAACCCCAACTTCTTCTGCAAAGTTTGAGCTCCATCTCTCCCTCTCCCTCTCTCTCTTTTTTTCTCTCTGTCTCTCTGTCTCTCTGTCTCTCTCACTCTCTGTCTCTCTTTCTCTCTCTCTTTCTCCTTCCAAGACAAATAAAATGAATAAATGTCCATGAGACTGTGGTCTCCCCAGTCTTTCTTTATTTTACTTCTCTTTTTGTTCAAGAATTTTTAACTGGAGAGGGGACAAAGTGGCAAAAGAAAGCTCAGAGACAATAAAGTTTAAAAAATTACAAACTTAGTGTCTCATTTTCATAGGTTTCCTTGATGATGGTTTTCATACAGTGTGTCACAGCAGGGCTGTGTTGAGGCATCACTTACAGCAGCACTATGCCACCAACTTTGGAGGGTTTTATTTATAACTTTTAATCCTTGTGATAAAACTTCCTTGCAAATCCTGGAAAGGACTTCCACATCCTTCAGCGATGTTTTAAAATTTCAGCTTGTCTTTGGCAAGATTGGTTCATCAAAGAAGTGAGACGCCAGACCTTAGCAGAGAAAGAACCATATCTATCTGTCTCTGGCAGACAGATTCACACTGTTGCTTGAAATTCAAACTGTGTTGCTAGACTTTTCCAAGACAAATGGAAAAATATTAAATAGGAAGTAAAATTGAAGGATAGGAGCAGAGTATAGAATCCTTCCTTTCAAATGTCACTTTTAAATACAAGCGTAATTCCCCTTGCTGGCTACAAAGTATATTTCCTTCCTTCCTTCCTTCCTTCCTTCCTTCCTTGCCTTCATTTTCCTTTGTTTTTCATTTTTCTTTGTCTCTTCCTCTTCCTTTCCCCCTCCTTTCTTTTTCTTTCTTCCCTCCTTCCCCATTTCATCCCTTCCTGAACTCCTCTGATCCTCCCTCTCTCCCTCCCTTGTTCCTTTCCAGAACTGTTGACTTTGAATGAAAAGGGGCAGTTTGGCATAGGGAAAAATTGGCATAGGGAAAAGGACAAAGTCGTGCCACCTCTTTGTCTCAGTTCTGAGGATTCCAGGATCATAAAAATAGTTTCTAAAAGCACAGAATTAGCTCAGAAGTTTGGGTCAGCTTTTATAGATATCAGTGAAAATTTGGGTCATGATGACTAAAACTGCTCTGTAACAATAATCTCAAAGTAATAATCAAAGTCCAACTCCTTGCTTTGAAAACCATGGCTGAGTCGCTGGGCTGTGCTTTGGGACCTGCATGCCTCTGGATTCTGGCAGCATGGGCACTGGCAGAGGGCTCAGGTCAAGCTAGCAGGAACCAGGCAGATTCTGCTGCTCCTGTGGGATCTGCAGCTCCTCCTGGCTGCTGCTTGCCCTCAGGCCAGTGATGGACTTTACTCAAAATGAAAAGGAAAGGGCTTGTTTCAGGGTCAGCAATAATGCAGGGAAGCACTTGAGGAAAGCCTTCAAGTTGGAGGCTGCTGAGCCCCCACAGCCCATGGGGGCAAAACTTTGTTGTTAACAAGGTCAGAGTCAAAATTATTTCCTGATATCAAGGAAGGTACTGGAAGGTTGTGCTGAGCTTTGATGGCTGGAAGGACCCTGGCTGCAGAGAGGGGTAGGGCAGGATCAGTGCCAGCCTGTGACTGGGCACATTACTGCCTGTACCAAGCCTGTGCCAAACACTGCGTGGCAAGCCGGGGGTCTGTAATCCACTCGGTTGCCTTTCAAATCCCTTCTGCCTGGCAAATAAGCTGCATTGGCACTAACTCTCAACCAGCTGTCCTCATATGCTGCTCTCACTGCTGAGCTTTGCAGGCCACAGCCACAGATGCCCCTCCTTGGGCTCTTCACCCCGTGCTAAGGATGAGCCTGGGGATGGCACAGGTTTCCTTGCACCACTCTTTGGGCTCATGTGTGTCAGCCCCTCTGCTCAGGAGTTCCTACTGCCAGTCAGATCATCATCTTGTACCCCAGATGATCTCTCCCTGAAGCAGGGCACGTCGAGAGCTTCAAGTAACCAACAGCCCTGGCGAGCTGGTGGGTGCAGAGGAGTGTGGGGTGAATTCATGAAGTTTTCCTCTGGCCTTTCACAGTCAACTTGTAGGAATTTCTGCACTTCAAGAAATGGCAGCTGTTTTGCAGCAGCACCAGTGAGCTCCATGATTTAAATTCTGGTAGAATAAACACTTGTCACATAGCTCACACTAATCAATAAATGTCATCTAATAACAAAATAATCTGTCATCAGCTATGACCTCTGTCCATGAGACATTCACCTTGGATTTCCAAAAACCTGGTGGGACCAGCAGCTGGGCTTGTTAAGTTTCTTGTGAACTACAGCTCTGAAATTCTTGTCTTACCTCTCTTTGCATGCAAGGAAATGAATTTTTTCTTCAATTTCAGAGTAGGTCAGTCCACGTATGCTTAGCAACAAAAATTATGCCAATAGAGTCATATGGCAGGAAATATAATGTTAACTTGGTCCTGGCTGTGCTTTTTATCCTTAACAAGAGAAAATCAGGAAATAAGGAGAGTGTTGGATTTAATTTGGAATTTCCTGGCCCCTTGCTGTTTGTTGTCTTGAAGATAACACTATCTAAACATCCACGGTCTTAAAAATTTAATTTCCTTTCTCTATTTCCTAGTTTGTATTGCTCAGGCTTTCAAGCTTCTATTGTGGCTCCTCTTGAGGAAGAAAGTTTTTATAATTCTGAGTGTGTTCTCACACGGCATTTACATTCCTCTTGTTCTTTTCCACTTTTCTCCCAGGGGAAAGCCCTCTGCTCCCGCACAACTTAGTCAGCCTGCGGTGCTAGAGGTAGGCACAGAAAGGAGAATTTGTTGGTACTGCCAGAGCTTTTGTATTTTCGTTTTCATGCTTTTTTTTGTGCCACCGAAGATAGCTATTGCCCAACAGGGCATGTTATCAGACGTTACATAGGGTCTTTGATCTCAGTGTCCAGCGTGCTCTGCAAGAGCAAGGAATTCTCATTCTAGAGGCCAAAAATAAACCCCATCTTGTCATTACATCTGGAGACCAACAAGGGACAAGCACAGATGCTACTGAACTCACCCGTGTGAGCTGCTGCCACCTCAGTGGAGGAAGGGGGTCCTGTTAGGATTTTCCCAGAGCTGTGTCCTTGCTGCCCTTCTTGTCTGGGAACTGGTGGTCATACATGGGCCAGGGAGTTCACTTCCATCCCTCAATGAATTCTCTGTCAAGAAAGACCTGCAAATTCAGAGGTATTCTGGCAAGGGACATGGTTGCCCCCATTCAGACCTCTTTGAAGGTTCAGAGATTTCTCTTGCTTGATTAAAATACAGGATCCACATATTCATTTTACTGATGCTAAAAGGGCATAATCTATTCTTTTAGTATGATGTAGAAAGTTGCACTCTGCAGACAAGGAAATAAAGCCATATTTTCTTAACAGAGAATCTTTTGCTGATTCTAGGCACTGGGTAGATTAGGCACACTGCTTCCCACTTAATATCTAAAACAAATTCAAGTAAATGGCTTGGTATATGTGGAACTTATGTTTTAATAATGTGTAGGTATTTTTGTTTATTATTTATGTGCATATAATTCTGGTAGCAATTAACATATTAATGAAATCTTTGTATGGAATGATTTTTTTTTTAATGAAAACACGATTGTGGATATGATTTGCTGCTCCTAGCAAGCCAAGCATAATTAGATCCAGTTTAATAATGTGGAAACCATTAACATATGAAAAATGTACTCCAAAAACATTCCTGTGATGACACAGGTTCATCAGAAGAAGCTGAACTTGCTTTTCCCAAGGTCCTGAAACACAGATGAGGCTGAGATGCTGTTGCAGTTACACCACACTGATCCCACTGGCAAGATTCTCAGGCGTTTATTTGCAGAAAGCCTGTCCACTGTGAACCTTTATTTACTTTTTCTCACCAGAGGATTTTACTCCTTGAGTAAAGGATGAAGCCTCTTTCAACTTTAGATTTCAGGAAACTCAGAACTCAATGAGAAATTAAGGTCTTGTTTGGTTTGGGGATTTTGCCATATTATACCACTGGTGACAGCCACTGATGGAGCTTTGTCAGCACTGTCCCCAAGTGCACAAAGGCAAAGCTGCTATTTGCACTGGTGGAGATAAGCTGGCCACCAAATAGCAGTAAATTGCACAAATGCAAATCAGAGCTTGCTGTGCCTTGCTGACATATGTCCCTGCCCATGGCAGGAGGTTCAACTAGAGGATCTTTAAGGTCCATTTCAACCCAAATCATTCTCTGACCCTGTGACTTGCATAAAGGGTTTTGCCAGTGTCAGTATATTGGCTTTGCAAGTGGAGCATAGGCTAGTGGCTAGCACAAGTTTGGATGTGACATATCACACCTGAGGCAAAGCAGTGGAGGGGACAGACAAGCTGTGAAATATGCTTCAGGGTGGCTTACACCCGGGCCAGGTGACTTGCAGCCCACAACCTTTCCTCCTAGAGTACACAGAAGTCTCTTCAAAACTTCTGATAAGCCCAAGATCTGAGCTCATACTTTGAAACTTTCTGGGCAGGGTTTTGTTGATTTCTTTTCTCTTTTTCTTTCTTGTATATGAAATAATCATCCTATTCTTCTCAAACTCATACTGGACAGACCAGGAAAGGACTGAGGTGGGAATTCTCTCTGGACATCTCAGGAGTTAGAGGCCACAAGGGGTACTTTTGGCAGGCTTTGGTCAAGGTTAAATCTAGATGGGCTTTCCCTTGTTGAGACCTATTCTGCCATGGCCTTACAATTATTTATACATCAGGGCTCTCATTTTCCAGTGTACAGCCATTTTTGCACACCTAATTAAGCCCAGAAATGCATGTTTAGTGTTCTAATGATGACAGAACTACCCAATAATGTTTAGCACTTATGTACATATGAAATGGTGCATACAACATCAAAGCTGTGTACACACATTAAATAATTCATCCTTATAATAACTGCTGGGGGCAGGGGGAAGAGGCTAAAAAGCTCACCCCCCTTGTTGCAGCAAGTCATTGCCAGTCAAGGTTAAGCACTGTGAGGGTCTGGTGCTGAGTTTTATGCTTCATCTATTAGCTTTCACTTCTCCTCAGTTCATATGTTATTTGGAATATTTTCCTACTCCAAGACATTCTCCTGTGGGAAGCAGCTATGAGTCCGTAAGAGCAGAATATTCCTTAAAAATAAACCAGCGATCCCCAGGTTGGAGTGGCTGGTGCTGTCGAGGAGATACACAGATATAAGTGATGCTGCCTGAGCTGCTCATGACACAAACACCCACGAGTGCGTTGTGACGCCGGGAGGCCACGCACCCACACACTCCAGTGGTGGGCAGGAGCATCCGGGTGCCACAGTATCAGGAGCATGCTGCAGAGGAGGGCTGGGTGCTGGGAGATGGAGAAAAGCCCAAAACAAGATGAGTGTGGCAGCTCTGTCAATGGCTCTGTGCTCTGCTGTGCTCATGACCAAAGCGTACAGCCCTACCTTGGTCACCCTCCTACTCACTGTCATGATCAAATTCAATCAGCTATGATCAGAAATTACATAAAAAATGACCCCAAAATCCCTTCCAAAACATGTGGGTTTTGAGACTAGTGAGGGCTCCCTTCCCCTTCCCTCAGCATTTAGCCAAAGTGAGTGAAAGAAGCACTACAGGAAAATTGAATTTCTCTGCAGACATCCTGTAGCTCCATGATCAGGATGCATCCTCTTGCATATATATCCTCTGATATTATTTGCACGGTTCAGCTGTGTGTCACATGAGTTGGATTTTGTTTGTCTCTTCCCGTGAGTGGTGAGGTGTACAGCACCTCTGAAAAAGCCCATCTGCAGAAGGCAGCTTTCTGAGGCTGGTAGAGGCAGTAGCCAATGCTCTGGGAAAGAGCCAGCTCAGATGCAATAATAATGTGATGTTTCACTGGCTGAGGACAGCAGGTCCTGCTATTCTGCTGACAATTGGCAGGTATATGGCTCTACACTACAGAAATTGTGCATTTCTGACAGACACAGCGATTTTTCCAAGAAGCCTTTGGACTTCAAATATTATAAATGCTTTGTTGTCTTATTTTAATCTAGATTGCCATTTGGTGTAGTTATCTTTGTGCTCAATACAAGTTTACTTGTGAAGTTTATATTGCTGTTTTGGGATGATAGCACTGAATCCACAAATTCTTTTAAAAGCGACTTCATTTTCAAAGAAAACACCCCAAAATTCCTGTATGTATTCCAGAGCTTTGTACAACATATGAGAGGCTCTGGAGAGACCTGAATAATAGGGACTGTTTTCTATCTAGATGTGTTTGGACATTCCTTTATAGAGCATGTGGAAATATATTCCATTTTCAAATAGATATACCCTCCTCCTGTAACATGAGTCAAGAGGAGAAAGCCCACACAGTTGTTTTGGTTACTTAGGAACTTCCATGCCTGATTAATCAGTTTCTCTCCTCTGCTTCGAGGAACCTAATTGAACTTGTCATTTTATTCCTCTAAAATGTACTCGAAGATTCAAAAAATTCTGGCATTTCTAATATTTATTTTCCACACTTCAGTTGCCAAATGTACCTCCTTTGGGAATATAACAGATTGGCTTCCATACTAGCTGAGATGATCCTGTACATTTTCTGGTCTTTGCCTATAGGGAATGAAGCATCTTCTGCTCTTTTGGTGCAGTTTGGCAGGAACTGAGCCCATTCCTATACCATAGTGCTTTCTGTACCAACAGTGCATCTCCTTCTCTTGCTCCCACAATATCTTTTCCCTCCAGCATCTTCCAATTACAGTATTCCTTCCATTACCATTAAATTTAATATAATCCATCAAATAGTCCCATAGGGGATATCTTTCACTTTGGATTTATCTGCTAATAGACACATGGTAGCAGATGATCTCTCTTCTCTCTCTTTTTTCTGTGAGATTATTAATTACTAACGCTATTTTATCACAGAAATGTGGCAGTCTCCAAACATAGTCTTGTATCTTCCTGTTTAATTTGAATTTTTCCAGTGTAAATTACTGCCTCACAGTCCCGGTTTCTATAGGTGTCACTGCATTCCAGCATAATTCATTGAAAAAAAGAAATAGATTATGTTATTGGTGTGTTTCTTCATCCTTAGCTTCCCATTCATTGTTTGATCTATTCTCTTTGGTGCATTTATACACTCATTATTCACCAGTTTATAAATGTTACAGTTGGAGACTTGGATCAAATTCTCAGCTATAGGCACAGGGCTCCCATCTAGATGAATAGCTTCTTAGGTTTAAGGCCAGAAAGAAACATTAAAGCATCTGTTCTTATTTCCTGTATATCACAGGCCATTACATCTCACACAATTACCCATGTATTGAACCTAATAGCTTCTTTGGCTAAAGTACATCTTCCAAAAAGGCATCCAGCCATGATTTGAAACTCTCCAGAGATAGGAATCCACAGCTTCCCTTGAGGATTTGTTCCAGTGGTTAATTAACCCCACTCTTAAAAATATATGGCTTATTTACCATTTTAATTTGCCTGGCTTCAGCTTCCAGTCACTGGTTTTTGCTATACATGTTGCTGCTGGTTAAAGAGCCAGTAGCTGGGATTTCCATGACATGTTTCAGTCTTCTCTTTGATAAACCCCCAAATGTTACACCCTAGGTATCTATAGAAAAATGGATTCTCAAGGCATTAAATAACTTCTATGGCTTTTTTGGAACCTTTTTCAAATATCTCTCACAAGAAAAAAACTTTTGTATGTCTGGTCGTGATCTGCAGGAGGAAACCCTTCGGTCTTCTCCTCAGTCCAGGTGCCATCAAGACATGGTCATGCATAAACATACACTTGGGCCAAGTCCTGGGAAGTGAGCTTTCTCAATCAGTCCAGCACAGCCTGAAAATTAAATCTCATCCTTCCCAGGACAAGGAGGCTCTGGACAGTAACATAATCTTTATCTAGATGCATATCCTCCCTCCTTTCCTCCCAGCCCATCACAAGATTGGAAAGAGGGGCCGTGGTGCTTCATGGTCCCTTGCCTGAGGTGGCAGGCATCCATCATGGAGAACCTCTTTTGGTTTTTTGTGTTGCATTTTTCTCCACCAAGAACTGGCAACATCTCTGCAAATAATGGTAGTTCCAGAGAAGAAGCTTTTGAGTCGCCATTCCCAGCTGGTGCTTGGGCAAGGCAGAAGCAGCTACTGAACAAGTGCACTGATGTGCCTAGCCTGTCCAGCCCTAATGTTTATTTTTATTAGTGATAAGTTGCTGTGAGTGTCTCTGAATGTCTCTTCCAGATAATGAAAGCTTTGCTTCAAAAAACAAGCAACAAATAGCTTTAAGAAAGTTTTATGACCAAACTGGGAAGTGCTGTTGGTTTTGCAGCTTGTGGACCCCAAGGAGAAGCAAGAGCTTGAAGCACTTTACATCAGGCTCAGGCTGCCTCAGTTCCATCTGTGTTTAATTAAATCCTGGCCAGCCAGTGCTACCCATCATTGTGCCTGCTGCAGAACACGGTGCAGCTGCTGCAAGAGGTGACACTCGCCTGCAGCCTAAGACAAAGGGTAGGTGACTGAGGCAGCTGTCCCTTGTCCACCTATTCAGCCCAGGACCAGGGTGCCACCTCAGAGCTCCTATTTAGGTGCATGTAAGCCTTTATGCTCCATAATGGAGGTATTAATGGTGGTTGCTAAAGATTTTAAGTGCCTTTAGAAATTAGATGCTGTCAAACCATGCTGAATTAATGAGGCTTAGGAGGCCTGGCATATGGTGGGATTTAGATCTACTTATGGCTCATGACAGCACAGGGCAAGGAAAGCATCATGCTGAGTTGCCTGTGCAGGGATGCACAGCCCCAGCCCTGTGCCTGCACCTGCTGTGCAGTGTTTCATGGCATTATCTTCTAGCATGCATGCAGGGATAGTGACTGGCCAGTGTTCTTCCACCTGTGCCAGCCAGCATTGAGAAAGTGCTTTGACTCTGCTCTTTCAGCTTCATTAGCAGGCTCCATGTATGCATCCCCAGCCAGGAAATCAAAGAGAGTAAAGAAATTCAGATTTTCAAGACAAAGATTTTGTGAAGAGCACTGGCAAAGGTTGTTTGCAGGCTGCTGAAGACAGTGGGGAAGGAAGAGGAGATGCTTAGTGCTGTGCGAGACTCTGATCTGAGGCTGATGACAAGCCATCAGCCTCAAGGCTTTTTTTTAATCTTGTAGCCACACCAGAGGGGTTGATATTCCAGTTCCAACTCTTCCCCAGATCCTTGAGCTCAAGGATATATTAGAAATGCCTGTGCTAAGTGATAGTCCTTAGACATTGCTCTTCTGCAGACCTCGTGGCCATGCTGTAAGATTCTCCCTTTGGGCATGTGGAGGGGGGAAGATGAGGCAGGGAAGAAGCTTTTTTTGATGTTGAAACATTTGGTTTTTCAGGGAGAGGGGATAGCTATTTATTTATTTTTGATGGAGCCAGGACAAACCATTTGTTTGATGGATTAGGCAGTTTTAATATGTCAGGTTGCCTAGGGTACAGGCCAGGCAGGTTAGCTGAAGCAATTGTCTCTATACAAATGGAAAGAATAATGTCCTGAAAAGGCAGCATTAAGGGTTCTGCTCTCTCATCTACAGACTATTCCACCATACTTACCCTTTAAATCCCAGTTGAGCCTCTTAAGGAGACCTGAGGTAGCAGTGAGAAGTAAAGGCTTTTGTGGCCTTTTAGCTGCAGACTAAATACTGCTTTAATAATGCAACACTGTGTCTTTTCCCTTATAGGAATTATTTGATAAAGGCTGGTAGTTTTGGTGGGGTTTTTTTGGTTTGTTGATTTTTTTTGGTTTGTGTTTTTTTCTTTTTTTGGCTGGTTTGGTTTGTTTTGGTTTTTGTTGGGGTTTTTTCTTTTATGCTATTGCAAATACCTCAAACCTCTATTATCATGAGTTGCCAGGTGTAACTGCAATATAAGTAAAACCAGACCATTAACTCAGTGACTTGCAAAGGAGAATATTATGAGTCTAATCCTCTTTGCCCAGAAAGCTTACACATTACTGGCAATGTCTGGCTCAGTTTAGGTCAGGGTGGCTCAAGGGTACACAAGGCACATGTCAGTGTGAGGAGAGGTACAGTCTAGACTGCCAGGGATGATGATGACTACCAGCTTCCCATGTGAGTCTCTGTACCCTAGGGAAAATGTGGGGTGCTTTGCCCTCCTCTGAAGGGATATGGCTGCAATTACTTTTGGATATAAACACATCCACAGCTCAGCAGTGTGACTGACTCATGCATTATTTTTCTCTATTGCTCTGCTTGTGAATGTGGTAGAGCTCTTCCAATTTACAGCAGTTTCCCCTCCTGATTTATTTACCAACTCAGCCTTCAGAGAAGATTGATTTTTTTGATACAGAACTAGGCAGTTTCTTTTTTTTAACAGTACATGCCTGTGTAATCAAAGTTTGACTTGTTTTTTTTTAACAGTGAACTTTTCCCAAGTGCTCATGTCATTGATAGGGATTCAATTAAATCTGAGAAATGAAAAGGTACCAAGTGTTCATGCTGCTGAAAAGGTTGTGGTGGTTGTCATGCCTGAGTGCTGCAGATGCACCTGAAATGTAGTTTGCTTCCACAACTACCCTGCAATTGGCCAGCAACTCCTGCAAAGCATCTCTGTGCCTCTCTGCAGCAATGAGAAACACGCTGCTTTCAGTTCCCAGTAACTTACTGCTTTGATTCCCCATAGTGACAGCACAGAACAGATACAGCAGTACACAGAGGGACCCCCTGAAGCAGGCAGCAAGAGGAGTTTGCCCCAGAAGTGCCAAGGGGTGCTCCCCCTGTGACCCAAGGGCTGCTGCAGCACCACCACGCTCACCCTGCCTGCCCTGGGATGTTGTGTTCCAGTGTGAAAAGGCATTCACCAGGCCATGCAAAGAGCAAGATGATCCCATCAGCCATGTGGCTGGGAGCTGGACTTGCCTGTTCTGCCCATTCCTCTGGTGGGAACTTTGTCTGTGAAGGACACAGATGCAGTCCCTACAGTTTTGGTGCTTCAGTGGGCTCTGAAACTCAAGTATTCCTCAGAGCTCCTGTTTGGAAGTGCAGAACACTTTTAGATTGTTCTGATAATGAAAAACAAGACCTTGAAAGTCCCATTGCATGCTTGGCACAGCAGGAACCAGGTTTGATGGAGCTGTTGTGTTGCCTGTGTGACAAATTCTTCTTCAGTTTCCAGCTCTGAAACCCAGGTCATGTAGTCTGGACATGATTTGGCAGGCATAGTATGCCCAAAACAGAAAAAAAGAAATAAATTTTTAGCTGGATCAGTTCAGCTGGATCTGACTCACCACGCAGGCATGCAAGCACTTGTGTTGGCACTGTGGAGGTGACAGCATAGAGAGAAGGAACAAACTGCCAGGGGGCATGGGACCACTGAAAATACACATCAGCCCACGTTCTCATGCCTTGCCATTGTTCACTTTTCTGGGAAAAACACTTTCCTATTCATTCCCACCTCCACACTGCTCTCTAGAAGGCAAGAGACACATTCCTTTTTGAGATTGCAGTCTACACTTTCCTGGTCAGCAGAAGGGTTTAAGCCTCAGCAGGGGCCAGATGACACAGCAGCTAATATTAGATCTCAAATAACTATTAAAAAACCTTGTGTAATCAGCAAGAAAGGGCAAAGAGCTAAAGCATGAGCATAGAGCAGCACTAAATTTGAATGCCCCCCTGTCCTTTCTTACAATGGCCAGTAGCTTCATCATGTCTGCAACAATAAAACAAAGAATCTGCAGAGCCCAGTGTTATTTTGAATGAGCTTAAAAAGAAATGAAATTATGGACACTCACTTCAAATCAGAGCTAAATGTTTTGGATGAGAGAATCCAACAGTTCTCAGCTTATATATTTGTTTAGGAGGTCAACTGTTGGTCCTTTTATTTTCTTTTCCAGCACCAGATGCAACCACTTGCATTGGCATTGAGTGAGACAACTCAGCCTTTAACTAAGCTAAAGTAGATCCTCAGCTTTCCCCGGGGAAAATGAGATAAGTTGTTTACCTGCATATATAACTTGCATAGAAAACTATTTGGGCTAAATGACTAATTTATTGGTGGAAAATGTGGCCTTCTTTCAGTCTTTAATGACACTTTTCTGTTAAGCTATCCTTCCTGCAATGTATCTGTTAAGAACAGTAGATGTGTAGCTTTTTCTTATAGGCACATATCCACACTTTGGTCAGCTTCAGGATCCAGAGTGAGGATCTCCAAAGGTGAAAGTGGAAGCTTTTCTTAAACACCAACTTGAGGTCTAAAGTCCAACTTTCAAGTGAGGCAAAATTCACACTCAGTACAGGCAGGAAGCAGCCAGGTCCCTTTCCAAGTGCCTTGCCATGGGCACTAACCCTGGGGTACAACAATTTTTGCTGGGCTCCCTGCCAAGGAGCCCAGCAACTGCTGCCATGGAGAGTGTAAAGCAGGAATTTGAACATGGAGCTTTCCTCCCCCTTTGAGTGTCCACCCAGCATCTCCCAAGCAGTAAGGGGCTGCAGCCCAGAAGGCTTTGCCCTTTTTTAATCAACTCCTAGGCTAGCTATGATAGCAAATTCTCTCTCTTTGCCTCCTTGTCCAGATCAGTGTTTTGCACCCTGGGTGCCCTGAACATGCTGCAGCAGACAGTTCAGCAACACCAGTGGCCACATGCAGAGAGATTGTCTCTCCTTCTGCCAGAGCTATTGGGTTTTGCAAGTGCTATAATAAGAATAAATAAAACCTCTCAAATAAATAGGAAAAGATAAGGTGGCAGATAACTGTAATTCTCATGACTGATAGTATTACTCAATTTAGACATTAACATTCTAGCTAAAGCTTTAAATCTTGGATTTACTGAGCATGCCTTTTACTAATTTTGCCTACTCAGACTACATTGGTAGCAGGTAGGTGTATAATTTTAAAATGACTTGGAGTTATATTGCACGTTAAGCATTGCAGAGACAATGATTATATTTTTTCCCGAGGCAGTTGATGAAAGGTCTTGCAGATTTATTGCTACCTTTCTGAAGGTTTGGGAGGAGTGTTTACTGGATGGATTAATAGCCTTTTTAACTTCCCATATTCCTCTATTAAAATGATACCCTTAATCCTTGTTCCATAACTAAGAAGACACACAGCAGATCCCCATCTCTGATTCATTACACTGCAAAGTCTTAAATCCTTTCTCTTCAGAGTTTCAGCCAGAGAAGATTGTTCTTCACCCCTCTTGATGTGGTTTCTGCTGTCAGCCAAGTCACAGCAAACATCTTTCTGGAGGGAACAGACAGCATGGGAAAGGCCCCAGAGACCCTCACAGCATTATGTACACAGCAGCTCCAGGAGCAGCCTGGCACAAACAAGGACCAAGGAGTTTCCAGCTCCTTTTCCTTATTCCTCTCTTCAGCTAGATGGAAAGTGGAGTATCCCTGTTGTGCTGAACCCTGGAAGGACTTTCAGTGAGTTCCATGGGGAAAAAGAACTGTTTCACACAACAATGTTAGGACTTGATCCATCCAGATATGGCTTCAAATGGCAGGAGAGGCTTCCCTTTCATGAAATCAGTGGTTGTGACATTGCTTCCCATATTAATATGAATAAATATTTTTATTTATTATATTTATTTTTGTTTTTCAATATCATTAAAATAAAACAAAAATAAATAGGTAGAGATACTACTTTATTTTGGGGAAAGATTTTGAATCTGTTTCAAAATGTGTGGCCTGTTTTCACCATGCATACACATATGTGAGAAGGAAAGAAAGCAGCATTAAAACAGTACCAGTTCAAGTAGTCAGGAAGCAACTCTGTATTACTGTATTACTCAGTATTACTGAGAGCAGCTCTGTTCATGGTGTTCTCCACCCCATCTGCACACATAAGGATAAATAAATTCCTTCATGCACATGACAAGTCCATTGAACTACTGCCAGACTTTACGATTCTGCATTGACCCACCAAAATTCAAAATAGATTTTCTTGGAGGTAAAAACACCCAATGAATATAGAGGCTGTTATTTATTCTGTCCCATCTTTGTTTTAATGTCAGTGAAAATGCAAATACACTGGAGTATAAAATTGCACTTTCTAAATGCACACTGATAGTTCAAAAACCTGGGTTAAGATATAATTTCTGCTGAAGTCAATAAAAATTCAGAGGGACTTTATTGAGACAGGATTCAATACCTTAAAATGCTTTAGCATTAAAGTGAGTGCTGTTCTAAATACGAAAGATGATTTATTGGAAAGCAATACCAGGACACGTCAGACCTCATCATTAAGATTACCTTGGGCTCATTATCACTTTTTCCCCTAACTGAACTTCAAAGATCAGTATTAGATGGCTGCTCATATTAAAGGAGTTCTGTTAAAGGGAATTGTGCTTCATATTTTGTGCTGCTATTTAAAGAAAATTCTTTATATTGATTACCTAAATAGACCAATGGACAAAAACAGAAGAGAGGAAGACATATATTCTAAACTGTCAGATACACTCCCCAACCTATGCTTTCCTAAACACAGGAAATTTTTTTTTCTCTTCTATTATAAACTGTTCCCTAATATGATGATTTAATTTTACAACAAGCCAAAGCTAGATTTTCATTGAAGACAAAACATTAAAAAACCTCAACCCAATAAACCCAAGAAACTGAAGATGTTTTACTGATGATGATGTGTGTATGATGATATTGTGACTTCTTAAAACAGGTGACAGAAAAGCAGAAGCAATAAGAGATGTTATGTGAAGGGCTGAAACAATGACGGCACATTTGCCCGCATGCTTCCTGAGCTGGTATAGTGTGGGGAAGCAGTTGCTTGGAAAGTTGTCATTATTTCCTCTTGTGTTGTTCAGAACAGGCTATAAACACAGCCAGATGTTACTGTCAAGAGCAGCTGTTGGTTTGTGGCAGCATAGCCCTTGTTTTCCAATGACCATGGAAATACACAGGGAATTGTCTCCTGGCTGCTTTGAAAGTGACAGCTTTTAGCTGAAGTATTCAGTTTCAAATGTAGTATGCAGCTAAAGGTTAGATTAAGAGCTAATCTTTTACTTCTAGTTGCTTTTGCTGTGCCAAGACTTTCTCAATGCACTGGTGACCCAATTTTTAAAAGTAAAAATATTGTGACACAACCATGATCCCAAGCCTTGGCAGCGTGAGGTTCATGTTTGGACTTGATGATCCTAGAGGTCTTTTCCAACCTAAATGATTCCATGACTCTGTGACATGCTCACTTTATCCCCTAAGGATGTTTTCAAACCACAGATGTTGAAGAAGGAAAATTGCCCAAGTAACGTGAATCTGAGATTAAGTCATATGGAAAACTGATCCTCTGAAATAGGCAGGGACCTTTATACAGCATTTAGTGGGCTTTTTCAACCCTTCCTTTCATATGTGGATGAGCAGCAGTGGGAGCACTTTAATGTGATTCATAGGCAGTGGCACGGCTGAGCCTGCTCCCTCTGCACAGCTTCAATGAATCCCTCCTGGACCACTTCATCATCCACTCCCTACACCCATCAACTCTGTCCCCACTGGCCCTGGCCAAAACTAGACTAACTCTTTGTTTGTCTCAAATCTTTGATTACATTTACAAGCCCCAATAACTAATTTAGGTCATCACTGCTGTTCGCAGCACTATTTTAATTTATATTCCTTTTTTCTGTTCTTTTCTTTGTTCTTTCTGAAGTATATGGGCTTGTCTCAGTGTGACATCTTTGAGCTAACATGCATCTGAGGAAGGCAAAAGGAATTTATTGCATTTTGGCTAATACGGAGGAAAGGGGAAATTGCCTACATAATGAAATAGGAGATGCAGTTTTAACTGTCAATTCTCTTGTCTCCATAGTACTGGATACACAAATATAAAATATATGATCTACCTCCTCCTTCAAACATATCAACGTACAATTAAAACCCACAAAGCTTGACAACCTGTTGTCAAGTTGTTTAAGCAGTTGTTTCAGAATCTGACAGACAAACTTATAAACAAAACGTAGAGCACCAGATCGTGGGATGAGGCAGCATCATCACGTGGCTTCCTCAGTTATCTCAAAACTTGGAAAACAAAAAAGCAGAGGAATACTTTTTCTCCTTGAATAAATAACAGTTTAATTACATTATAGAAATAAAATATGATATGGTAGGAATACACTGGAAATCTTACAGAAATACTATTCTGCTACTGGTAAGTAAATGGTCAAAGCTACTTTTCATGACAATCTGAACAGTACTTGTGTACAAACTATTATACAGGTTGCTAATGAAAAATATTGCAACAGTTGCAAGAATGTTACCAGCTCAAACAAACATCTAATGATACAATATTCTTCTAAGAGGAAGTAATAATGTTAGATTTACAGACAATAAAGAGTTATGTTCTCCACTTTGAAACACTGGAAATAGAATCTCAGGTAATCCGATTTCTTTACCTCTTATTATCACAAGGAAAAATTTTCTTTTCACTGTGAAACAGCATCCCAAGAGACCCTGTAAACAGTTTATTCAAAGGTAGTATTTGAGATGTCACAGCAACTTCAACAATTTTCCTAATTCACAATTACAGACTTTTTAGGCCACTGCTTGTACAGATGACTTTTTTCCCCCACTTATTTACATACATTCAGCCCAATAACAGCAGGTAGAATGCGCTGTCTATCTCACAATAGACACACTAAAATCTTCATCGAAAGGCCAGTGCAAGATGTGGATAGTGATTGCACAGCACTGAGGAGATCATATCATACAAATGTACAATTAGACTGTTGAGAATCTAACTCTGCACACGTGTGACATAGATGGCCATCTCGGTAGATACGTGACACTTGGAGTTGGTACATATACACATAACTGCAACTAGCAATGGTGGGTGGATGATGATGGTGGTGGTGATGATGATGATGGTGTGGGTGGCTGTAGAACACAGTATCGTTTGGCTGTGCTATCACTAAGTGAAGGTAGCCAACTGCAAATTAGGAATAACTGAAGCTGAAGTATAAGTACAGCTTATCTTGGAACGGCAGCAGATTTTTCTAATGAAAGAATAGCTCTACTTAGTGTGCAACATGTAAGGAAATTGTTGCCAACTCTTTAATAAATGGTTCTAAGTGAACCGATGCAGTTCCCAGAGCTTTAGAAAAACTCATTATGCAAATGAGGATACTGATGATAGACGATAACATTTCACAGGATGCTATTTCTTATTATATCAGTAAGCACCAAGTTAAGTGCCAAGACAGCCCCATTGTCCCATGATTTATCGTAAAATTTAGAACTTGAATGCACAACAAAATTCCACAAAGTTTGCATTTAATTCACAAGAAGACAGTTTCAAAAATGGCTCTTAAAATACCCTTACCATTTCAAATGGGCTTTCCCCCACTCCTCCAAGAGGACTGCTTTAGGATGGACTATACCTAGACATAAGAAAGATCTTTCAGGAGGACTTGACATCCTTTGGGAATCCACTGCAATCCACTGGTTTTGGCTGACTGCAGCGGGCCCCTTTAGAGTGTGGTGCCCTGTCTCACCACATAGGTAAGCTGCAGGGGAGGTGGGTGGAAGAGGAAAGTACTCCTGTCTCTTCCAGCTGTTGCTCAGCACCTCACCTGGTCCAATCTTATCTTTAAAACATGCCACCCCTCACCAAGCCTAAACCTGGAGCCACTTGCACCCCCACAGAGCCACTGGCTAAAAGGGGCTGGGTGTTCGTTCAGCCAGTTGCTCTGGCCTGAAGTAAGGGAGCCAGAGACCCGAGGCTGCTGCCCCCTCTCTCTCCCTACCTGAGCATGAGAATGGGTGGCAGGGCAGTATGGATTTGGCTCCACTCACCCTGTGCCATGGAGAAAGTCACCCCTGTTGAAGTAAGTGCCAGGCAGCTAAAGGACTAAGCTGCGTTTTCAGCTATTTTGGCAGAAATCAGCCAGAAGGGTGAGGAAACGGTCTGAAAAAGCAAGGCAGCAGAGGAGAGGATCCCAGACCTTATGACTCAGAACAGAATCACAGAATATCCATGCCTCAAAGACTATCTGGTAGCATGTTCCTTGTGACGTCCCAGACTTCAGAAACTGTCCCACCACAGGAGAGAGTCACTCTTTTCCTTCAGTAACTTCTTCCTGGTAGTGTCAAACCTTGTCAGTGGTTTCAGAGAGATACACCTCATTGAAAGCTATCAGATTTGAATACAGCCTTAAAACAAGCTACCATTTACTCCTGGCTTCCTCAGTCTTCAGGAACACCATCAACAACTGCAGCATTTGTCAGTCCAGGCTCACTTCATGCTCTCTCCTCTCATTTCCCTTTATTCTCAAGTGCAACTGAAAGGTTGCTTCCTCTAGCACATGGATACACATCTCAGCGTGGATCGAGATGTTCTTAATACGGTACCTTCACCAGTAATCAATTGGAAGAACTCAATTTTAGAAACAGAATTCGTGTGCAAAGCGTGCAACAAGAAATACAGTTACATTTGGTCATAGTGTCCTATCTTAGCTATGCTACCATGACTCACACTGCTTAGTATACTTACACACACACACACGCACACACACGTACACACACAGAGATATTTATTTATATACACGCTCACAAAATAAGAAAATGTCTAAGTCTGACAATATTTCCTCCTCTTTTAGTGAAGACGAGAGTTTGGCATCTCAGGCTCTAAATCTGCTTAGACCTGGGATACAGTAATGTGACACACTTCAAGTATACGTCGACTGCACAGTGATAACATCACACATTGAGTCTGACACATGCTGTCTTCAGTGGTCCAACACCAGCACATGGCTTAAAACAAGATGCCCATTAAAGGAGCCAATATCCAGGACCTCTGCTTTTCAGTGTTCATATTCACACAATGCCCAAGAGCAGGGCAGTAGTCTGTGCAACCACAAATAATCCTTCTGTATAAATGCAGTGGTATTTAAAAGTCTGTACCAGTGCATTCCTTTCTCACATTCCTCCTCTATTCCTCTGTTGCTGTTAGTCTCATATGCATGTGAAAGTAAAAGGTAATGGGGAAATAATTTTAGTAGAAGAACACAAAGCCTCTCCTCTAAGTCCACAGAAGACCACTAAAAGTGTAAAATTTCCAAAATATCTCATAGGAATTCTTCAAATACAGTAAATGTTTTCAATGGGGTTTACATATCACGTTTCACGTTATTTCCACGGAATTCTACCTTATCACTTTGTTTAATCAGACAAATATCAATAACACATAATAAAACAGCACACAATTCACGGGACACGACACATTTTACAAAACCCCTAAACTCAGCACTGCTGCTTTTGGAAAAAATCAGAAACTCCTATTACTTACAGACATGAAATACACTTCACATTGAAATGAACAGCATGATTACAAGGCTTTTTTTCTTATTTGATGGTATTGGTTTAGGACGCATTATTTTTCGATTAGGTTTCACAATTCTTCTTCACACCCCCAAAGGAATGATTGCTAATCTGGTATTTTCTCTGTGCTCTTCCAGGAAACATTATTATTCAGTAAACACCTTTTGAGAAAAACTTGTGAAAATTTAGCTAGAATTCCTTATTGTAAAACCTGAAGAACTGGCCAATGCTCTTAACACAATCATTGCTCAGCTTACAATGACAAACCAAAAAATATTACAGGAGGGTACAAACACGTTAAGCCATGGGTTTGGTTTTCTCTGTTGTTGATTTTTTAAATTTTTATTATTTTTAAACTCCTTTTCTCACAATGTTGAGAAGTCTCTGACTTACAACGCTTCAGCAGTTGTGTCTGTGGAGACAGACATGGTAACTTTGGCAATCTTAACTGTGCTCTTAATGCAGCTCTCGGCAGCCCTGTGCACGTTCCCCGCATTGTTGGCGTGTTTGTGCTGGCAGTCAGACTCCATGCTGTTATCCAGGGGCTGCGCGGTCCCTTCGCAGGTGGGGAACATGCTGCGGAAGGCGTGTCGCAAGTCCTTGCTCCTCAGAGCGTAGATGATGGGATTCACTGTTGAATTCAGCAAACAGAGCATGCTACAGAAGGCAAAGATAGTCTTGATGAGCTTGTTCATTTTCCCAAAGACATCGTACACCATGATGGCGAGGAGAGGACCCCAGCATATGATTAAAACAACTAGGATAAGGACCAAGGTTTTGGCTAACCTGATGTCCATACGAGTTTGATCAGGCCTAGTGATCTGTACCTTACCATCCTCTGTCGACTGAATGATTATGCTTTTCTGCGTGCCTCGCTGCAACATGCGAACAGCGTGGCTGTGAGCCTTCCACAGAATGTACATGTAGGCATAGACAATGAACAACAAGAGGACGCTGGTGACCCCGATCCAGAACATCAGGTACGTTTCGTCGATGAGAGGGAATATGTCCGAACAAACAGAATTGAGCTTTTTGCAGTTCCAGCCAAGCAGAGGAAGAACAGCTATTACGATAGCGATGGTCCACATGACACAAAATGCTACGACAGCCTTTGGTCGGGTAACAATCCTTTTATAAGCTAGTGGCCTGTGTATAGAGATGTACCGGTCTATTGCCGTGAGGAAAAGGCTACCTACAGAGGCAGTGAAGGAGGCTGTAACTCCACCCAGTTTGAACAAGAAGACGTTGGGGCTATCCTTCCGGTGGAAAACATGGAAATCCACGAAACTGTAGACAAAAATCACGCTGCCCAGGAGGTCGGCCACAGCCAGGCTGCCGATGAAATGGTAGGAGGGTCTACACCGGAGGCTTCGGGAGTGGAGGATGACACACAGGACGAGGAGGTTCTCTAGGACTGTGAAGGTGCCTAGGGTGAGTGACAGCACGGCGATAGCCAGCTGCTGGCTGGGGTTCAGGATCATAAAACACTCCATATCCATAAAGTTCTCCCCGCACTGTATATTCTCCTCATTATCCTTAAAAGTGGACAGGGACTTGTTGTAAAACTCTGTGATGTTGACCTGCTCTGATGGAATAATGCTCAACATGGAATCATCTCCTCCAGTCATTTTTTCTTGGAAAGGATCACCCCTGAAGGAAGAAAGAGGGAACTTCTGGGGGTAGTACCCCAGCTTGGATGCCATGTCGCCTTTCATGTCTTCGTACTGGATATCGTTGGAGCCCACGTAAAGGAGATCTGTTGTGATTGTTCGGAAAGTTGTGTCTGCGAGGCCATCTAGAATTGACTTCATAACCCCAGTCTTGTTGGTTTCAGAGATACTTGGGGGATGAAAAAATGCATCGGAGGAAATCCTATATGGGGAAAAGATCAGACTTCATTAATACAAAGAGGGAGACAAACTGCACGGACAACTTAGCTGAACTGTGTCAAACAAAATCAACCCTTCTCTCGTATTCAGTACAGGTCTAGCTTTGCCACTGTGGGAAATCAGGGTGGTTGAGCACTTAGAAAGAAATCACCTGGATTTCACTAAAACTGAATTAAACTAAGAAGTGATGTGAAAAACAGAGGCACAGGGAATTGAGTGTTTCACAGGAAAGCGATTTTCATTTTTCATCAAAACCTTTTGAGATGCTCCACCAGAAAGATATTTTTCTCAGCTTCTGATTGTAAAGTACCTTGCAGACCAATATATCTTGGGCTTGCTTCATTTAGATAATACCATGTGCCATTGCAGAAGCAGCGCTAAACTGAGTCACTACCTTCATTGTTTTTCTTTCAAAAGGCACTGAGGGTTTAAATAATTGACAACAGAGAGGCAACAGGGACAGAGCCATACGCTCCAGATTTCACAGTTCACCCAGTATGCCTGTATATTCTTATTATCCTGCTTGTATATTCTTATTATCCTGCTATAGCAATCTGAGGTCTATTAACATCCTGAATTTGCTACTGCAAATTTGTTAGCAAGATATTTGATCAATAAATATATAGCTTCATTACACTCATATACAAAGATTACTCTATTCCTTCCTTCTGCTAAGCAACCTAAGATACTGGACTGTTTGAGCAGTATGAGGGAGGTGGGTTACCCAGCTGTTACCCAGCTCTGTCCACAGTTTCAGGAAAGGTGACCAGCTGTGATAAGTCAGTCAAGAGAATCAGTGATCTGCTCTGTACACACTGGAAGCCTCAGTCAGGGCAGTTCAAGTTTGCCTAGATAAACATGGCACCAAGTTTAAGCAGTGGCCAAAATTCCAGGCAAAAGGGACCAGGAGCTACTGCTTCTGCGAGAAGCATTTGTAATGTAACTTGTACCCCTGGGGACACCCTCAAAAACATTCTGTCCCCTCCAAAACTGAGGGGACTCAGCAGAAGATCCCCAAGTAGCCAGTAGTCTCTGAGATCTGTCAAGTATAGCCTTTGCTCATGGATGGTGACTAGTTGTGGGGAACAACTCCTGGCCAGGAGAAGACCCCACCAGCACCTGAGCATGCATCAACATAGAAGACAAGTCTTACAGCTCTTGTTATGCTGTACTCCTTTATATTACTTTGCCGACAGAAAATACCTTGAATATGGACTGAACATCTGCTTTAGGGCCTCCTTCCACCACCTCAGTGGATGAGAGTGGTCTGAATACAAGTAAGAGCCAGAATCACTCCTTTTGTGTGCTACAAATATTCTACATCTGCAATGGGACATCTTAATGATTAATCAGCAACAAGAGCAAACCAAGCTTCTTCTTGCTTTTAGTATGGAGGAAATTGTTGCACCCAAGAAATCCTAGATGCCAGTACACAGGCTTGTACTGACTTAACCTGTTCACTTTACACAACTGACAATAAATGGTCAGAAAGGCTACATGAGTTTATCTGCCAAAATCAGAGTACTGATCACCTCAACTCCTAAAGAGAAGACATGCACAGTAGGTACCACTGTTCTCTTTCCCTATGAAAACTACAGGAAAGAAGAAAATAATACCTCTCTACAACAGTACTTTAAAATATGTGAAACCATAAGCATTTCCAAAGAAGCAGAGATAACTTGGCTGATGATATATTTATACTGCCCTTATGTGAACACTCAAGACTTTTTCCATAGCTCTTCAAAGTTTTACCTTTTATTTAGCAGGCTTGGACATTGAGTATAAAAGGGAATATATGAACTTAGACCCTCAGAAGATTGCAACTCCAATGCTGCAAAAAAGTATGAGCACAAACAATCCTTACTGGGATAGTTGCAACACACAAAATACACTGGCTGAGTCAGCTTTTGCCGACACAGTTTGCTCAGCAAATAACAATTATCAGACAGACAGACAGTATTAAGGAATTTAATTTTGAGGGCGTGAGCGATAAGGGAGGGAAATGTCACTGAAGCATACATTAAAAATGAATAGCAATCATCTAATATGGAAGGTACTTTTCTGTTTTATAGCTGTTCCTAGAGAATGTACAGATGTTACACGCTGCAAAGATGACTCTATTGACAAATCTGCTTTGGGTGAAGTCTGGCAACTTTAAGCTTGGCATTTTAACACAATTTTAAAACCAGAAGTGAAGAATGTGTTATTAATTTGAAAACTACCCAAAAATATTAAATAAAAAAGTAGTTCTATAAATATGTAAAGGTTGCTGTGGTATCCTCTGCAATTCAAGCTTATTTTTGACAGAAGAAAGAGAACCATTTTAATGAGTAAAGCCACAACCCCATGTCGAGAAGATTATATCTGAGGAAAGCTTCATAAATTGTATTCAACTGAGCACTTCTGCTAGACAGACAAACAAATTGTTATGAGGTTGCTGGTCCCTGCTGGAGTCATGTCAAGTACAGACTTCCTCAGAATTAGGTGTCATGCAACCTCTACCTTTATTTGAAATACAAATGAAAGAACACGAATTCTTGTGTGCTCTTTTGAAGGTGGCAGTGAGTTATGTGACAATATCACTATGCATGCATATGCTATGCTAACAACATGGTTAATGGGATCAGGAGAGGCAAGTCTTACTTTGAATGTCAATGATTTTTTTTCCTCTGTATTTTTACATTGAGATTATTACAGTAATTTTTACCTTATTGTCTCTGCAAAGAGAGTTTTCTTTGAGAGTACTTGGGAGTTCATTAGTAGTGTAGTTTAGGCTTTGGGGGATGCTGCTAACATTAATTTTGGTTTTGTTTGCTGCTGGGAATATCCTAATTGGAAATTTCTGCATGCACCTATTCAAGCTGCAGTTGATTTTTATTAAAGTTGCAGTAAAACAACCATTTGCCTGATCTGGAATTACACTTTACAGGAAATTCATTTATTTTAATTTAGATACTAGCTTATCCCAGTATAAGCTCACTACCAGAATGCACTGAAGAGATTAGCGAGGTTTTCCATAGCTGGTGAAAACAGACAGCCCACGCCATGCAGCCACACTGCTCTTTGCATCTGGCTTCAACACAATCCAAACCCATCCTGCCCAAGAGCCATGACCATCTCCACATGTAATACTCCAGAAGACCCTCTGGCTTCTCAGAGCTTCCACAGAGAGGAAGTGTCTCCCACACAGGTTCATGCTCTCTCCTGGGGCTGGAGTGACAGCTGTGTGCTGCAGAAAGCTCCCCTCATGGGCAGAGTGGCAGTAAGGGAGAGCCTTCCTGCTCTGCCAAGAACTCTCCTGCCCTGCCAGAATCCACTCTTTCAGCTTCTTTGAGTTTTCAAAGCTCTCAGCTTCATTCCTTCCATAAATGAGCTCTACTACCTCACTTATTTTAAAACAGCTTTTAAAAGACTAAAACATTGATTAAATATGAAGGAGAGGCTGCACCAACACTGGAACTCAAAAATTTTGATGCATTTCCACAACTGCATGCAGCAATTCACAGCAAGTACTGAATTATGATTGCAGATAAGAATTAAACAACAGAGAAAAACTTCAGGATCTTTTATGTTGAAGAGCAGGCCAGAACAGTCATAGCTGAGCACCATTTTAGACCTTTCTCTCACCATCCAGCAGCTGTTGATGGGCACTGCCAGACCAGCTGTGCGAAGTGACTGCCACTAGATGGAGTGGCTTTGACAAACTCCCGGCTTAGCTGTCTGCGGCGACATGCGTTCAACTTCCTTCAGCCCTATTCCCTGCCTACTTTACCAGGCATCAAACACACCAAGTGTTAAACATCACCTGAAGGTTGAAGACACAACTTTGTAAGGCTCTGCCTTCAAAGTGAAAGAATTGGTGAAGAGTTGAGGGAGCAAGCCTTTACCAGTGCCCTCCACTGTGTGGTTACATATAGCCCTAAAAAACGCTTGGATATCAGAATATAAATACACTTCAGGTAAAATAAAAAATATATAGTTCATAAGAGGCTGGTAACTCATCATCAAGGACAACATGGAGAATTATACCTCCTCTGGACTTCTTGTTGGTCCACAAGACCAGTTCATTTGGGGAACAAGAACCTGATTTCATTAAAATGCTATTACCTATTTCTCCTGCTGTTCTGGGGTAGAAGGAGAGCTGGAAAGTTTTTATCATTGTCTACAAAAATAGCTGAATTTGTTACAATTTTCAAACCAGGATGAGTGACAAAGCAATTTAAATAGCTTGAATAGAAAGAGTGAGTATTTATGCTCTTCCTCAGAAAGTAATTATGAGCAATACAATGATGATACTGATAGCTGCAAAAATGTTGACATTGCAAAAAAAGGAATCAAAACAAGAAAGGGAAATCCACAATCAAACATTTTGGCTTCTATTTTAGAAAATATTTTGATCTCCGTGTCTATACATTTCTTCTATGATAATAATAATTAATTAAGAACACGCTGAAGGACAAGTAGGAGGAATTAAAACAATTTCTGAATGCACAAAAATATATAAATGCACTCTCCTTGTTTACACCTTATAAGGTTATAAGTCATTCAGAGAAGGGCATTATCTTCTGATAAGTTTGCATAGTGCCCAATACGCTGGGACTCCTCCCAAACTCGGTCCAAAAAATACTACCACAGGAGAAACAGCAGTAATTTACACGCTGTAAAACTGTGAGAGAAATGAGATCTACCATGGTAACGGCTGGCCTCTAGAAATTAGAACTGTCCTATAAAATGAAAATTTATATGGCTAATAATTACCTTATCCCATATGATGATGGACAATACAGCTTCGAGGACAGAACAAGGTTTCCAAGCCTTGGAGAAAGAAATGTGCAGACTGAGAAATGGCACTCTCAGACTCAGTAACACCAAGTAAGGAAAAAACACATGTTGAGAAGAACGCGAAGGCAATGTTACCCCTATCCTATTTACTGGTTTACTACTCCCATCTCCAAAACTGTGCTACTCCTAGGCTAAAAATGGCAAATATGCTGTCACTCCTAATTCAGGAAAACTTGCATTCATTCCAGTCAGAATTTTCTCTGAGTGAGCACTCGGGAAGGAGCACAGACACTAGGAGAGGAACAAATAAGGGATGTTATCTTCTAGATACAGCAAGGCACTATCAGCTATGGGGTAAACTAGGCCACGCAAGTAATGAAACCAATTTTGTTCTTGTGTAACATGATCATATCTTTGGCAAGTTGAACCTTAATTAGCAAGAAGGCACAGCTACATGGTTATTTGTGTTAATTAACATACCGTTTGCACACTAGCAGGACAGTGGCTGGACTGTTCCAATTTGTGGGCAAATGGCTCCTATGTGACACCCCCCAGCATCCAGCAGCTGACAACCTGAACAAAAACAAAACAAGGGAAAATAGAGTGTTAATCAGTGATGGATAATATATTTAAAAGGAATAGTATTATTCCCACCCTCCAAAGTTGGCAAGATGTGTGTACCAGTTTTAGCACAGGCGATTTGAAGGTACAGAGAAAAGGAGGCTGCACCTTACGTCCCAAACAGCCAGAGCATATGCATATGTCTAAGATCATAGAGGTTCAAAAGCAAGGCTGAAGTCCTGCTCCTTTCGGTGCAGGGGAAGAATCAAAACTTTGCTCTCTGTGACCCAGGTGAGCATGCTGGCAACCTCTGCATCCTGCTGCCCATCTCTAAACTGCTCGAGTTGTTCCACGTTGGATTGAGAGCTAAACATCTGGAAATAAAGGCACCAACTGATATCCTAAGAGGCAGGGTGCATGCCTGATGAGAGGCTCAGCTTGAAGCCCTTTCTCTGAATTAAGCAAACCAAGGATGCACCTCCTGCATCCCACACAGATGCAGAGGAGGAAGAGTGGCGGCAGCTGCCCCTTTTGCCTGTGAAAAATCTCTAGAACTCCTGAGGTCACCCAAAACTCCTCAGCTTGTAAAATACAACCCCTTATACACACATATCCTATCAAGTCATAGACAAGATGAAGTATTGAAGTCACAAACCAGCAAGGGGACCATCAGGATCACATTAACAGCAAACTAGAGCTACCTGCTCTTCCCAGCTTTTGGGAAAAGGAACGGAAGGCAGAGGTGGCTATTGCAAAACTGTAGGATTAAAGACCTTTCACAGTTTACTTAATATTATCCTAATTTCATCTAAAGATAGAATTTTGAAAGAGGATGAGGAGTCTTGCTGAAGTATGAAAGACTCAGATGAAAGGAAACAGTGAAGCAATTGTGACCTGGTTGCTTGCTTAAAATCAGCTCCAGTTTAGGGACTTTCGTTGGTTTCCCAACAAAGGACTTTTTGTTCCTCTTTTCCAATAAAGGAGAAAATAGATAATATGAAAAGTTTGATACAATGCTACGGTACTGACATTTTAAAGAAAATGGAAGAGAACTCATTAAGCTGGTTAATTTTGAACTCTCAAACTTTTTCTTTTTCACAAAAGAGTTCATCTTGGATTTTAAAATTCCGATAGAAATCCTATCATTTCCAGCCTCTTCTCTAGCCATTCTCTAATGCCAGAAGGTGCAGGCACTTCTTGCTGAGCAGAATTTACATAAATGTGAAATGAGGACACAGAAGCCCAGCCAGGTGCAAAAGAGATAGAGGCTGAACACTCAGTCTCCTGGAAGTACCTAGAAGAAATGGCAGCTTAGTACACAATGTGTAGTTTAAGGGAGAGAAGTCATTTGAAACAACAGAGCAGCACATAAAAGAACAGGCTCCATTGGATGCTAAATGCTAAAGGTCTCCAGAAGAATGTAATGTCTAGAGGATCAAACTTCAGTAAAAACACATTTATTAGAAGAAAAGAGACAGAGGGAGAGAACCACTCCTAGAAAATAGTTTCCATGCAATGGCCAGAGCAGAACACAGAATGCCACAAATTTGTTGCAGCAGAAAATATTAGTGAACTTTATTAAAAGAGTAAGGTTTAGAGACAGAAAGATAGCAAACACATCAGGCTCCAAGGAGAATTCTCATAAACTGCAGAGAGTCTATGTCTGCCTTCACATACCCCCACAACAAACTGGCTGTAACAAGTTTTAATTAAAGAAATCATGAGATAGCAAAGAGATGCCGAGAGCAATGGTAATGTAGGTTAAGTTATTTGTGTGGTAAGGATTGGCAGGAGAGAGGAAAGATAACTACTGTCTTCATACTGGGAATAAGACATCTGCAGGTGAAACAGGAGCAAAGTGGAGAAAGGTAAGAAAGGAAGACCCAAGTGGAAGTGCCTCAGTGAGGCAGGGATACAGATTTTAGAAAAAGGCAGCCTTTGTGATAGGCTAGAAGAAAGCAGATCAGGTGAAGGAGAAAATTCACGAGAGAAAACCTCCCTCCTCTTGTGAGTTGTGCGAACTTCAGAGACACCTCCATAAGCTGAAGGATATAGCTAGTGGGATTTTTCAGATCTCACCATAAAGAAAGAACAGATCCCCTGCTCGCTCTGCAGGCAATGACTTGCTCTTTTGAAAGTCCATTTCTGATCTGTATTCAAACGAGGAAGGAAGATACAAAGGGCTCTGAGAAGCCATCCTTGGTAAGGTCAGAGAAAAGGACAGCACTGTACGCACTGACAGTGACCAGTGACAGTGACAGGGACCAGGCTGGGAACATTCAGGAGAGGTTAGCTGAGCAAATTTGGCCAGAGACATTAACAAAAACCAAACTGCTTACGGAAAATGACACACAGGATACGGACTTCAAAGGTGGAAAGGAAGAGAGTGCTCAAATGGAGCCACTGAGTGACCCACACGGTGGATAAACACACCAAAAGTGAAAAAGAGGTTCACAGGCAATGACAAAAAGTTAGTGCACAGAAGTCCAGCAACACATTGCAAAAAACATCCCTTCTACCTTAGTCTTCAAGAGTCTGCTTCTCCTGCAGACTTTTTTTAGGCCATCAAGTATTGGCAATGCTCAGAAGCTAGGATAAAAAGGCTTTTGGCAACTGCAATGTCCCGTGCCACCAGCATTAGCAACTGACAAAAATACACACTCCCAATTAAAAAAATGAAAATAATTCTTTCATTTCTGGAGCTGTCCGGCCTTTCCTAAGATTTAAATAAGCACAAATAACTGTCTTCATAGTTACATTCACAATATAATGATATTCAAATATACTGCCTTCACACACACAAATAACTTGTGAAATTATTTGCCAGCATATTAAGCCACTACACCAGATTGCCTGGCAATGGTGTATGTCTTTGAAATATGCAGATGCTTTTCTTTTTTTAAAAAAAGAAGAGAGGGAGGGAAGAGGAGAAGTGAGAAAGAATTACAGTAGAATTTGATATCCAAGTAGCAGAACAACAAATTGTGGAGAGACTCCAACCAATATTACATCAGACTTGGAAAAATAGCTAAAATATACCAAGGGATGAGTTATGACTTTATATATATAGGTATACTTCTATGCATAAACTTACAAATAGACATAAACAAAAAAAGCACATGCCTAGAGGAAGAACTAAGTCTCACAAACCCTGCAGTATGTCATGCATAAACTCAAATTTCAAGTGTTAGAGTACACGCAGACAAGCTACAAGTGTAGGTACAAAAAATACAGGCAAGATGATTGCTAAACATCCTTTTGAATTCCCTTATACACAGCCTTTTTTGGCTAAAAGCAAAAACCTAAAACTGGTATATCTGTCACTAAAATCCTGTATTATTTTGCATGTATATAGACATATGTCACCTAATATTGCAGGCATAGTCTGAAGTCTGGAGTATTCTAGTACATAGTCTGGACTTCAGTGCTGCATTCCTTAAAACAGAGGTATAACTGACTAAGAGCAGTGATTTCTGAGTGCATGTTTCACATACTCAACAGAAGAGGAAGTTGGGAGCCCCCCAAGATCCTAAACATAAATTCTGAAATGTTTCCTTAAAAATGCAGAAAGATGGAAACTACTCCAGTGAGGGCTGAAAGGCAATTGACAGTACAGACCTGCTTCTGCTTGGTACTTTGTAGTGAGTAAACACAGCTTTTTTAAGAATATGTAATTGCCATAAAAGAGGTTAACGCAGGATGAGGTACTATTTGATGCCATCTAGCCTCAATCTACACAAACAGTACAACATCTGTATTGTATAAAACATCCACTTTCACTAGCAGTCCAAGGTATAGGAAGTGAACATTATACTAATATACACTGTAATGAAATACCTATTTTGTCTGTAATTTGGATGTGGGCAGGTTCACCAAGAAAGAATGCTCCCACTGAAGAGAGGCAGAACCGAGCTTGGGGTGGGCCCCTGCATGAGGCACAAATGGCAGAATAAAATGTGCTCCGACCTTATGTTGCAAACCAAATCATTTTTCATGGGCAACAATGGCACCTTTGGGAAAAAAGGGGAAAAAAAAAAAGTTCTTTCTAACGAGAAATTGATTTATAAGTCATTATAGCCATTTCAAAAGGACAGGTCATAGCTGGTTTCAGCAATCATTAACAAAGCCACACTTTCACAGGGTGTGAGTTTTGGGGGGAGAATCTTTATCCCACCAACAGCGATGGGATGTGTACTTTTGGCAGCAGTACAGTGTCAGTCTAGAAATGGAGACATACAGAGCAGTACTGAGAAGACAAGTTGTCACATTTTTAACTTTGCATTAATAACAAATGCTCTTGCTGTCTATTCTGGCACATTTGCAAGCTTGCTTTTAGGTACAAGGGACTTGCATGCATTTCCACTGTAGATAAGAAAACAAGAGCAGCCTTGTTATGATTAAAAGGATCTATTTCCCTCTGCCTTCTCTCTTGTGTGTCCATCTGCACAGCTGCTTTGAACTTGGCCAAATCCCAGTGTTAGGGCTGCCCACAGTACGAATTTTAAATCACCAGCAGACTGTGAATTTGCTGCTAGCAAAGACAAAAATCTCCAAATTCTCACATAAATGGTCGATGAGTGGTTTTGCAGAACATTCATCATGTTACATAGCCCAAACTACTTGGGAAATTGCAGTAAAAAAATCATTTACTGTTTCATGAGGACTGTCAGATAAAGACATAATAGACATCTGGAAAGGAATGAAGTGCAATCACCATTGAGAAAAATGAATTCTGTAGATGCCTAGATAGGTGACTATATGACCAGAGAGGTCACAAAGTTTGCATTTGAGAAGTTACAGTAACTTCTCTTTAAACCATGCAGAATCAGAGAAACTAGGTGAGCAGAAGACAGTGCATGAGACCTGCAGAATCAAGAAGGGCAATGTATTCATAAAAATCTTGGGCAATAATGAGTCTGGATTCTTAGTCTCCTCACCTACCTCACCTCAACTCAATAGAAAAGAAAACCATGTCAGCTCTCCCTCTGTAGTGCGTACCACTTTCAGTACCAAAATTCCCAGTAGGATGACAGTCTGCATGCATTTTGAGATGGCCACATTAAAGGCTGAAAGTCAAAAATGGCTTCAAAAAGAAAGAAAAAAAAAAGTTATTCCTTTCTAAGCTTCTGCTGCCCAATCAAAAACTTGTAATAGGGGAAGTTAAGAAAGGCTTGCATTGGCTAAGACCTGCCAGTCCTACAACAGAGCATGAAAGCCTTTAACGGGGTCCTTTATGCAAGTGAGCTCACATCATTCATCAAATAACAACAGCCAGGATCAAAGGCATCCACCGGCTCACCCTCACACTACTATTATAACCTGCTTCCACCTTCACCTTGAGTTTTATAGGTATTTTGATTCTGTTCCTGTGAGTTTAAGTATCACAGAATGGTCAACAAGCTAAATTCTCAGCAAATAAGTCAATTTCTTTACCTAGCCAACTTTTTTTTTTTTTTCCCTTCTGGCAATAGGTGCCTGCTGGCTCAGTCCAACAATTATTGCTTTTATGAATTCTACTTTAAAATGGTTTTATTCAAATGGTTCTGCCTCTTATTCCAAAGACCAACAGATAATAAAGCAAAGCTGTTACTCATTGCTACAAAACTAATTTTAACCTCAAGCAAATCAAGAATTACACATTCATCTTCTGAACTGTTTAAAGATGTTTCGTTCATTTCTTTTATGACTGATTTAATAAACTCTGCCTGCATAATAAATATTCCTACTACAGTCACAGGGCTTTTTTCTCTTCTTGAGAAAGAAAAGCCCATGCTGGTGGTTGATATGAGGTGTAATATGAAAATAATTAAGCACAGCCAAGTAATTTTTGCAATGCTGTACATTTTGTTATTAAACATCATATTCAGTATCGCTCTGATTCTTCGCCTTAACAGCAATGCCACCCCCAGCACAGAATGTCATATTCCCTTAAGAAAGGGTGAACAATAACAATGAAAACAACATGATACATCTAAGAAAAAAGGGGGAAAAATTACTACACCTTTAGCAGGTTAAAAAAGCTACACTGTTTTGTTTTTTTAAAAAACCCTAGTAGATACTCAAGGAGAATTTTGCTATCTGGCTCTATGTTATATACATCCCTTTATCTTCTGAAAGAAAAAAACATGTGCCGAAACTCTTAACGTTATCATTTGCTGCCATACAGAAAATAACAGTGATGACAATTTTAGAGAAAGAAGGAAAACTATGGACTTCATCTTCTGACACCATTTTACTTAATCAAACTGCAATCACAGTAATGAGCTCTCTCCTACCAAAGGCTTGGTACATACCTCATCCAGGGATGTTCTCAATGGAGATTTGCAGACGTCTTTGAGACAAAAAGATGCCCATTTGAAATAAGCCCATCTGGTTACTCAAAATTATTTCTCAACAGATGAAGATTTCACATGACAAACACTGCGTGAAGTTTAAAGGGCTCACTCTTTCTCAGCTCTTTCCCCCCAGACTTCCAAATTTCAGACAAAAACAGGCCAATCAAGCAAGCAACAAACCCTATCAGGATATTCTGAGGATGCTGGACGACTAAGTGGCATTTTTTTAACGGAACATCATTGCGCACAAAATTGCGAACCGCCTTTTATTTCGGCTACAGCCTCAAAGACAGAGTTTTGAGAGGAGAAGTGCACGGGAAAGCCAGGCTGAATGCCACCCGCTGTAAATCACCAGCGGGTCAGGAGGAGAGGAAAAACCTCCGATGTCAGATAAGGTCCTGTGGGAGCCCGGGAGGCTACGGGCTCCGCACAGAAGAATAGACGCGTGTTAACCATAACGCCACCAGCCGCCCGCACCCCCGCTCCCCTCGGCCGCCGGGTCCCCGCTCCTCCGGCCGGGCTCGCGAAGCCGAACTGCGCTCCCCGGACCACCGGCTTTTCCCGGGTGGCCCCCGGGCTACCTCCAACTCGCCCCAGCCGCCCGAGGCGGTGGCCGGGGCCGTGCCCGGGGCAGGGGCGAGACCCGCGCGGTGCCCGGCCCCCGCCGCAGCGTGGGTCGCGATCTCCGCGGGACGCAGCGGCGGATCGCAGGGAGGGATGCTCCGCAGGCAGCCGCCTCCCCTCCGCCCGTTCCGCCGTCGGGGCAGGCGGTGTCATTCCCCGAAAATCCCCCTCCCACCCACGCCGCCAACAAACTTTGAGGGGGACGACGGGTCCCTGGCCGCCGACCGGGGGGCACCGCTGCCCTCCCTCCCCCCCGCCCCGCTCCGTCCTTACCCTCCGCACGGCACCGGCCGCGTTCCCCGCCTGCTCCGGCCGCGCCGACCCCCGGCAGGGAGCGGGAGCGCCGCCCCACCCGGGCACCCCAGCACTGGGGAGAGCCGAGGAGGCGGTGCCGGTGAGGGGAAGGAGGAGGTGGGAGACTTCTCCCCCCGGCTGCCTCCCCTTCTTCGCTTCCCTCCCCTCGGCGCCTCCTCTCCGACCACCGCCGCCCTCGCTCGCCCGGCTCAGGCGGCGTGCCGGGCTCCGCCGCCCTGCCGCCGCCGCCGCTCCATGTGCCTGCCGCCCGCCCG
>VZTT01037997.1:44268-55670 GCA_013400855.1 Buphagus erythrorhynchus | reverse complement strand
CGGCCCCCAGCCAATGTGGAAGGCAGCGCCTCCTCCGGCCCGGGGGGGCGGACGGCGCATCCCCGCCACGGGGACCCGGCCCGGCCCCGCCACCCGTCCGCACCGCGTGGGGACAGCGGGGACCGGCTCCGCTCTCGCCCCGGGGCCGCAGGGTTGGCGCGCCCGGGGGGCTGCGGAGGTTGGCGGCTGTGGCTGCCTTCGTGGGGCGTCCTTACCCCGTCCCAGTATTTCTCGTGGAACACCAGGGGTTTGACATAGTTTATTTCCCGTTTGCTCAATACCTCTGAGTCCCGCCTTCGGCGTTTTCGGGCTTATACGACAGCCGTCATGGCAGCCCTCAGAAGTGCTGGGGATTCCCTCATCTCTGAGGGGTGAAATGGCTCCAAAGGTGGACAAGCATTGGGCATAGCTGGAACGCTGAGCTTTATTCAACAGCCAGTTCCTAAACACTGTAATATCCAGCTGGCTTTGATCGTGTGTTTCTGCCTCTGCAGTGTCATACATATGTATTTGTCTTCTCACGAATTAATACTGAAGCATGATAAATATTTATCATTTGACACAGTGTCTAAAGACATTAACTGGTCCATCTACCATTTACCTGAACTGCTACATCCACACGTGGGGGAGGAGTATGTGATTTTCCTTGTTTATCAGGTTAAAAAACCACTCCGCTCTTCACAAGTGACGGTTAAAGGTTTTGGTGGCTGTATTTTTAGGGGTGTCCAACTCAAGATGTGCCTGCAGTCATGCAGTGACTCTTCCTCCTGAAGACTTCTCGGGCTGGGCCCCCAAGGTCTGAGGCAACCAAAATCTCCAGGCTCCATCCACCAAAGTGCATCTGCCAAGGAGCACAGCCTCATTCTCGCAATCCAATGTTTTCTCTGCATCGAGTCCCAGAGCGAGTCTGCAAGATCATAATTACTGACTATAATTTTTCAGCCGCTGGCTCTTTCTGATGGTTATCGTTAAATTAACAAGAAAGGAGATAATTTCAAATGGCACTCCCTGTGAGAAAAGTGGAAGGGGAAATAAAAGGCCAACTCATTTGTGCTCAGCTTGAGTTTCTGGTATTAGTCTGTCTGTTTGGTCATTCAGAAGTGGTGGAATGTAAAAAGAACTTTACTTAGGACTGTCTTAAATAGGTGAGATTTTTCTTTAGCTGTGCATTTCAGAAAGTACTGACTTCTCAGAGGACTGTTTCTTTAATTGTTGGAGAGTGTTGAGTACTTTTGCTTTCAGTGTGAACCTACCAAGTTAAACTCTTCCATGTTTGTGGAGGGACACATCCCCTTTGCAAATCACATCAAGTGGACATTACCAGACCAAAATCAGCCCACTGAGGGAATTTAAGGGCACGTGTTACCGTTCATCCTACCTCCACATCCTTGGCTTGCTAAAGATTCCCATCCTGAACTGAGCATTACTCCAGTCTCGGATAATCCTTCTTCCTGTCAGTTCTAAACTGGGATGGTAGAGAAGGACGTAGCAGGGTTGAACATGTAGCCGTGACCACATACTGGGGGCTTTTTCCGTCTTACAATCCCACACAGTTGCTACTGCCTGTTCATTCTACAAGTTCAACAGAAGACAAGATGTATGGGTAGCCAGAAGTAATTTAAGCAACAATTCTCAACCTTCATAACCATGGGGCACCCTGGGACCCCAAAAGCCTTGCACACCGCTCTTCCAGGATCTTGCTTGCAATTTAGCAATTTGCAAAGGGAAGGTTGTTGCAATCCTGGGACACCTGTTCACAGTGGAGCTGGTTTGAAAAACTTTGAAAAAATGGTTTTGCCCTGGAAAATGCCACCTTGTCAAAACTGAAATGCTTTGTAAACTAGTGTTGGTTGCACTGAAAATGTAATTTAAAAAAGAGTAAGTGGTGGAGGGATGTTCCAACAGTGTTGGAATGTCTCATTATGACATTTCCAAGCTAAACATTTCAATTTCTTCCTTCAAAATGAGTTTTGGTTTCAAAATATTTCCTTTTATATTATATATTGCAAAATAATACAAAAATTTGGAAAGCTGAGTCACTTATTACCATCAACCTGAAATTAATGTTCTCGACAGCCTTCTCGAGGTAAGAATTCTGCTATTCTTATTTGGAGCAAAATTTTAAACTGCAAACACTTAGTGAAACTAGAATATCTGAATTTTGCTGGCCTCTCAACCATATGATGGAATTCTAGAACACAGCTGCCTTTTAAAGTGCATGACTGACCACCCCAGGTACTATTTTCTCCTGATTTGGGCTGTCATAAAGTCGATTTTCTTCCTAGTAGCTGGTACACTGCTGTGTTTTGGATTTAGTATGAGAATTGTTTTGATAACACACTGATGTTTTAGTTGTTTCTATACAGTGTTTACACTAAGTCAAGGGTTTTTTGGCTTCTCATCTGTGTGTAGACTGAGGGCAAAAGAAGCTGGGAGGACACGGAGCCAAGACAACTGACCTGAACTGGCCAAAGAGATATTCCATACTGTATGATGCCATGCTCATTTTGTAAACCTGGAGGAAAGCTGCCTGGGGGTTACTGCTCAGAGACTGGCTGGGCATCAGTCAGCAGGTGGTCAGCAATTTCATTGTGTATCACTGGTTTTGTGTACTCTAATTGTATTGTCATTATTACTGCTGTTATTATTATGCATCACTTGTTTTGTAAATCCATTTTCTCCCCTTCCTTTTCTGTCCTATTAAACTGTCTGTAGCTCAACCCATGAATTTTGCTTTTTTTTCCCCAACTCTCTTCCCCATCCCTCTGGGAGCAGGGAGTAAGTGAGCAGCTGTGTGGTGCTTAGTTGCTGGCTGGGGTTAAACCACGACATATTGCAACTGGGATTTCCTTCAGTTCTTATTTCAGGAAGAAGAGGCAAGGGGGTAACAGATGAGATAATCCAGCTGATCCTATGCTCTTTCTAAATTGCAAATTCTTGCCTTCTCAGTCAGATTTTTTTTTTCCAAATACTTTGATTTTATATTTTTATGAAAAATTAACTTTGCCACTTCAGGAATGTTGTCCTTCATGCATTAAGCATTTTATTTATCTATTTAGGTTGATCAGAGGTGCGTTATGAGACCTTGATGATTTACTTTGAAAAATCTGTACAACAATCAGGTTAGATGCTTTGGTTATCTCAGAAAGATCACCTTGCTTCCTAGTTTTGTACACACTGCAGCACCATGACTGCTTTCAGGATTTCTCCATCATTTCTTGTCAAGAGTGTTTCCTCCTGCTGCGTCATATAAACTCAAGAGGTCTTGCTCTCTTTTCTCTCTTCACCCATAGGTAGAGCCAACTATCAAACAAGACATAAATGATGCACTTGGAAATGTGCTCATGGAAGAAGCCAGTACACTAGTTTTTAACACTTATCCCACAGGCAGATGGATTTTCACAAGGTTTATGTGGCAGTTTCGTAAATCATTTTCAAACAAGAGAGAAGATTTGTTCTTATGTCCAGTTTTTAATTTAGAAGACTGTCTGCTTATACCAAGGGCTCATCTTTATCTATCCATTTTAGGGGACTTTTCTGCTATGATAGCAATGAGCACCATGGGTGCACAAAATCCTTTCCACCACTTCCCAGGCATACAGTCTTTGAAGAAAGTTGAGGAGGATCTTCACTATAAGTACAATTCTGCCCCTGCACAGCTTGAGGACCACAACAGAAATTCTTTTATGTAAGGAGAACAAAAGTTTGAAAAGCAAGATCTTAAACATTGGCCCTTTCCTGTGGTAGCCTTCTCTCCCTAAACCACAGAGCCTGAGGAACTGACAAGTTCAGGTGCTGTTGCAACAAACACAAGTACTCCTAAAGCAACATGATTTTTCAGCTTTTCTACATTTTCTCTGCAAACTGTTAAACAAGCAAAGTCAGTTTGGGACCCACCAAGTCCTGGTTCTCCTCCTTACTTGTTATGTGATGTTGGCCCCTTTTTTTCCATACTGTTGAACACCCGCAGTTTTAACTGAGTTCAGGAAGAGCAACATGAGCTCAGCCCCTCGGGACGTACTGCTGTTTGTCTTTCTGCACAGTTGCTGCCCCACTATGAAATGAAGATAATAATATATTTTTTCTTCCTTCACTCTTAGGCTTTTCTGTTTAAACTATAAGGTCATCGAAGTGAGAACTGTCTCTTACTAGTGGTTTGTGAGCACCTATCACAACAAAGTCATAATCCTGTCTGTGACCTGCAGGCACTAACACATTGCAAATAATAACAATAAAAACCCAATCAGAAATTTCATTGTCCAGGAGCAGCTTTACTGCCATCCAGCAAATAAAAAAAAAAAAACAGTCCAGGAAATGACAACCCATGAAAGTGAGTGGGTTACCCGGGGCCTTTGTTAATTGTCCACCTCCATATTTAGTGAAATGTTGATCTTTTTTGAAAGGGTTGTGCTGCCAGGGGACCATCACTGTTTTTATCACTGATGAGGCATGGCAGTGTCCTTGTTACGGGCTGTCCCCACAGCACACTTTAGCCTGTTGCTTGTATAGTACAGTAGCCCTGCTCCTTCCCCAAATCTGATCTTGGCTTTTTGACTTTGCCAGCTGTTGAGTGTGAGAGATGTGCTGCTGTTTTGTAAAGCAGGTGTCCACCAGCTAGGAACAGACCGAGGCCAGCACCTCATCTCACACAAAAGACCCATGAATAGCTCTCATACAGTAATGACTTTGTGTCACTACTGCCCTGAACCAAATCAAAACCAGTGATGCAGGCATTCAAGTCTCTCTATCCCATCATTAACTATCCCCTGAAGCTATCCAGTTCCCCAAATATTATTCTTTTCAGCTTCTTGCTTTGTCCTTTTAAATTGGAGTTGAGTAACAATGAACGAATTGAGCTGCTTTTCTATGTAATTTAGGTTACGACCTCAACAAATTAAGGAAAGAAACATGTAACACAGTTAAGAATGCCTGTTTTTAAAAAATTCTCCATTTACTGCTGACAGGTGTTGGTAGCCATACCAGTCATAATGCAATTGAGCTTAATCTTCTGCTCTATTGATATTTTGTGATGTTTTGCCTTTTCTGTTGAGGGTGGTACTGCAGAATGCTAACAAGGTTTATTCTTTTGCTCTAATGGCAGTGGTACTGTGCTGTGTCACTCTCCTTCCACCAACTCCTGACAAAGACAACAGAAAAGAAGAGCCAGAAGATTGGTGAGCACTTGCTAGGAGAAACCTCTGTTTTAAAACACAGGCTTTCCCAGATTCAGAGGCGGGGAGTTGCTGATCTGACATCTGTCACCTGTCACACATTTGCTGATGCCTGGGGAAGGAGCCTTAGAAATGTTCCTTTGGGCTGAAGTCCACGGACCCCTCCTCCTTTTTTTTTGTCTCTGTATGATGCTCTAGTCTCAGCTCCAGCAGGCTGGACAGAAGCTGCTGTGCTGAGTGTGAGGCCATGGCATGGTGCTCCCATTTGGATGGAGCAGCACCTTTTGGCCCCAGCAGCTCTAACTGGCTCTGTGTTCAGAACCATTCAGCACCACATGCTCTGCTCCCTGTGGCTTGCTGTTGACTCACTCTTCATCGCAGGTCTCTGCAGCAAATGGCAGAAATCTCACGAGCATTTTAAAGATCATGATTTTGGAGTCTCTTTCTCTGCAGAGTTTGAATCTGTGTCTGCAGCTCTAGGTAGTCATTCATGAGCTGCTCCACGAATAGTGTATAGAGCTTTGAGTGCCTTCTGTGGCATTTTTGCATGTTCCTTCAGAACTAAAAGCTGGCTGAGTCACATGAGTTTATTTTCTTTCCACTATCTGAAAATTACAAAATGCTGATACAGGTGGAAAAAAGGAGGCTGTTTAGAAGGAGAGTAAGTATACTGTGTTAGAGAGGATGGGCTTCTTTGACCTTGGGGATGGTACTTTTGAACGTTTACATTGTATTTTTCTAATACAAAGGAAATCACTTCTCTGCTCCTAAGTGATCTTTCCATGCAGAGAAACACCCTTATTAGTGTTTTTTTAAATCTTCTCACTTTTTTCATTAAATCATACTCTTTACAGTTCCAGTTCACCTGCATAGAGCGTTATGAGCTGACTGAAAATAATTTTCCTTTGTTGATGTTTTTTTCATCATTGAGCAATAGAGCAGTAATGAGGACACAAATCATCCTTTCATTATAAATATGCATAGGAAAGTGTAAAAAAGAGTATGTTCCTAAAACAAATAAATAAACAAAACTGTGTGGTGAAGGGAAGGAATTGAGAAAAACAAGATGACAAAGCTTTTTCCTGATGCTCTACCTTTTCTAGTGTACAGGCATCAAAGTCAGGAAAGTCTCCACGTGATGTTGGGTGCTCTGAATGCTGTGTTTAATGGAAATAGACATAGGATTGTATCTGCAACTTCTGTGCGATTCAAATCAATATCACTCCTCAGTATGGCAAAAGAAACCAACAAATAAACAAACAAAACCCAACTAAAAACACAGCATAAGATGACTCTAAAATAGATTGGTTATTTCATGGAAATATACAGATTTGTTTTCTCTCTTGACTTTTGCTCACATTTTCCTTGTTCCTGCTAGATATGAAAACAACCCATTATGTCATTTTTAAAATAGGGACAGTATATATCAGTCTGTATGGCATAGATGTTCAGTTCCAGCAATGAGAAACAAGCACAAGTTTGGATGAGAACTGCACATTTTCTAGCTCAAGTTTGTTCAAGAGGTAGCTGTGCAGAGGAGGCACTTTTTCTGTGTATGTGTTTGTACAGCACTTAATAAAATGAGGCCATTATTGGAGGGTGAGGGAGAGAGCTCAGTCGCTATTGTAATGACTATAAACCTCAGCTAGGATAAAATGTACTCGTGACGTACTTCCTCATCCCTCCCCACAGGTTGCAGAGGATTGTGGCAGAGCTCTTCCCTGTTGTAGCACTCTGCTCGGTGCACAGTACAGGTGCAGCTGTACTTAAGGGTCCCCTTCCTTCCCCAGGCTGAGTCTTCCCATGAGTTTGTTCTGCACAGGGAAGCATAGTGAGTCTGGAGAAACCACTTGCCCCTGTGTTTCAGGAGAAACATGTAGTCACTCCAAAAGAGAAATACAAACTTCTCTTTCTTCTTCCAGTGACAGTCCTCAGGATGTATCACAGTCTGGTCCTCAAGAGACAGTCTGGCTATTTCTTTCGCCTCTGCCAGTTTTTTCATGCCTTTTCTACAAATATTACAATCATTGTGGCTACATTTGTTCATATGGTCAAAGATTGCTGATACTATACCCTCTTGTTCCACAAATTTGTTGTAGTGTCATACAGTATTCAGCATAAAATTTATAGCTGCATGCTTGTTTTTACTAATAAAACACTTTGGTCACAGAAAGGCTGCCAGGTCAGGTTTTGTTACTTCAGAATATTCACTTGAAATCTTGTGGCACCTGTGTGACACAGAGGTCACTAGCACTTTGAGCTCTGTAAAGCAGGAGGGGTGCATGTGTGTGCTTTACAACTGGTTATTTAAACAATAAAACCCAAATCACAAAGCTCAAGCCCATTCAACATTGTCTCTACTAGGACAAGGGGAGACTGAACACCATTAACTGTTCATTTCGCAGCCCTATAATGTTTCTAGATCCACGGAAAAATAAATTCACATCCACGGCAGCGAGATCCTGAACACAGATCAGCCTGGGATCAATCCGTGCAGCTCACCTTGCAGGCTCAACTCCAGGAATAAAATGGGACAAACAGCTGGTGGGATGGGGTTTCTTCCAAAGAAATCCTTCTGTGACTGTGTTTTGACACCACCTATCTTGCAGCCCTGTTGAGAAGAGTTAGATTTTCTCACATCATTTTGAGGTTGAGAAGTGGGGGTTTGAGTAATGTTCCTGCCACAGGTTGTGTTCCTGTAGCCATCTCAGAAATCCAATGTGTGTGTAAGACAGGTTCATTTTGCATCCTGGAATGGGTTTCTGTGCTGTGTAATGATTCTCCAGCTGCTTTTTAAGGTATGTATTTTTGATTGTGCTTATGAGATGATTGCTGAAGAAGTAATACATCAAAGCACAAAAATAGGGATGTTGTGTGCCTCTTAATATCTGCCTCTTTGCTCCAATGTGCTTCAGGTGCCATGACAGCTAAAGCAGCACATGGTTACCTGGAGCAAAGATGCTCCAGCAATAGTTTTAAACAGAAAGAGGGCAGGTTTACATTAAATTTTAGTAAGACATTCTTCATTGTGAGGACAGTGAGTCACTGGCACAGGTTGCCCAAAGAAGCTGTGGAGTTCTCCCATCCCTGGAAGTGTTCCAAGATCAGGCTGAATGGGGCTTTGAGCAACCTGGTCTAGTGTGAGGTGTCCCTGTCCATGGTGGGAGGGTTGGAACTAGAAGGTCCCTTTCAATCCAAACCATTCTATGCATTCACATTATTCACATTAAGTGTTTTTTTAAGAAAACACTTTAAAAAATTAAGGAACAGATAATATGTTTTATCAAAAGGATATTCAACAGCATGATGTGTCCCCAAGCGAGTGAGAAGTCAAGTCTCTGTCTTGTGAGTATCCTCTGTGGTTGGCTAGGGAAAGCTGACTTCTGAACTCCAGCCTGGGGAGGAGATTTAGAAATGAAATATGGGTTTTTTATAACTACCAAATATTTGGATTCACAGTTCATATTGCAATATACTAGAAAACAACAGTGTCATTTAAGGACTAAGAAATGGACTAAACTATTTTATTACCCATGATCCAATTCCCTGTTCTTGTTTCTGAGGCCTGAGCTTTTCTTCTGCTGGTCTGTATTGGCTCCAGCTCAAAGAGTCATATAACTGACTGAGTCAATAGCAGAGCTTTCAGCACCAACACCAAGAGCCATCTTGGATAAATGGAATCAGGGACAAATTCTTCAATTTCTCGCCTTCCCTCAGCGATTTATAGGAGCTATTTTTATTAAATCCTTCTTGGGTGCTTCTCCTGCAGCAGCTGGGAGACCATGTGATAAGCATTTTGTATTAAACCATAGACAAAAGAGTCAGAAGCGCTTTGTTTACTTCAGAGTTGGCTTTCCTTTGTTTCTGCAATGTTTGTTTCCTTTAGGGTGACCAAGAATACTAGAATGCGACAGAAAAGCCCTGACAGATGCTGCAGTAGCAGATTTTCTCTGTTCAGATGGTATTTTTAGATGAAAAGGTGTGAGACATATTTAGCTTGTTTGTCAGGAAATTGTTTATTGGTTAACTCTTTTTTAGAGCAAGAGATACCATCTGTTTTAGCCCATTAGGTTGTTTAGGAGGCTGTCCTGTGAGACCACACTTAGCTGTTGCACTGAGTAAGAAATGAAATAGTATGGCAATAGCAGGTACTACTCTGTCACCACAAACTAGGGGATGTCTTCTCTCATTAGCAGTGGTACATTTGTGGTTAAGTTATTCACAACTGGAGAGTGACAAAAGACATAAAGCTTTCTCACCTATTCACATTTTTTAAACTCTGAAAGAGTTTTGCCTGCACGCTTGCTAAGTCAGTTTTCTGCTGATATCAGTGTAATTGGATGACCTTAAAAAAGGAATTTCTATAGCAAGGGTTGCAGAATCAAATTCTGTTGTGCCTGATTTTTGTCCTATATGCAAGTCTGTGTAACTGTGCCTTCTGTTTGCTTTGTACTGTCCCCCCCAACACACACACCTTCACCCCTTTGGAATGGGTATTACTATGGAAACAATTGTGTCCTTGCTATTGTTAAAGGCAGCTGAGTGACATCCAGAAATCCCATATACCCACAGAAAATTGTAATAGTAAATCATCTGACCAGCTATTCTTAGCCATTCTTTTCCTCATGTAAGAGAAGGATGATATATAAAGGGAGATTATATGAAGAAATTTTTTTTCACTCGTACGAATTTATGACCGCTCAGCTGAAGCACAGGAGTAAAGGTAAAAAACCCAAGGCATTTCATGAGTAGCAGAATTAATGAAGCCTAGTTCCCTATGGATCTGTATAGCCTGTGGTTGGATTCTCTGATGACTAATACAATGCTCACTGTCTGAGCACATAGTTTCTTTCAGCAGTGACATTCAGAATGCCTTTGTGCCATGTGGATCCTCAGGTATCTAATAACAATTGAGTTCAAATTGCATCTTTTTGTCAATGAGGGTACTGACAATGGCCTCTCTCATCTGCCCACAAAATGGTTTTCATCAAACTTGTAGAAATCTATGGGCAATTGCTGTACTCCATCATACTTGCTTGAAACAAACTATCAGGTCCAAAAAGTGTCAGTGGGGAGCAGACATAAAGACATTGAATATGTGATCTTGTGAACCTCTTTTTCTTGGGGAATCAGCCTAAAATTTTGCTAGGTTATTCAGTCTAGCAGGTGGGTAATCCTTCTCTTTATTAGATGACATAATGATTTTTCAGTCTGTTTAAACAAATGTTTACAAAAGGCAAAGTTAGAGCGAGGGAATTCACATTAAATATTAGGGGGTTTTTGTGTGTGTGTGGTTTTTTTTGGTTGTTTTTTTTTTCACAGTGAAGATGGTGAACCTGTGGGACAGGCTTTGCAGAGAGCATATAAATACTCCCAAGTTGCCCAGGGAAAGCCTGGACCTACCCTCTGTAACATGTCCTTTGAATGGGGACTGAACCAGACGACCTTCAGAGATCCATTCCTATCTAGAGTTTCTGTGCGTCTGTATTACTTGCTACTTTAGATTTCTTTTCTGTAGGCCTTTGTTCCCCAGGAAGAACCACAATCAAGGTCAAATTCTCCAGGAATATGATGTTTTGATAAATATGATGTTTTGATAAACATGATGTTTTGATAAACACATGCACGCTGGCAAGGACAAACCCTCCATGGAAGGGTTCAGATTTTTACTGTCTGAGACAAACTAGAGCTGTTCCATTGAATCTCTAGTATTTTCTGAATGTCAGTTTTCTCATTGTTTTATTTAAACTGGGTGTAAAGTCACTGTGAAGCTTCATATTATATAAAAAACCCCTCCTTTTGACATCTCCCTGTCTGAGGAACCAGAGAGTGCAATGCAGAATGACCACTGGAGCAACATCTCTTGCAGAAAACTGTTACTGCTTTTATTGCATAATTTTGGATAGTATGCCCTGGAAAACTTGGCTGAAGTTTTACTTTTATGAAACATAACATTTTATAGTGTGATTGCCTGCCCCAAGTGTAATCAATCTGTCCATTGAGTTGGCAGTGTTCAGAAGCAGATGAAAGTCTCTTCGGATCTGAAGACTGCAAATGTTGCAGAGCCCTATATTGGGAATATACGGACACAGGAGTTTAAAAAAATGTACTCACAAATCCATCAAAAATTTCTTTTTCTCCTTTTTTTTTACTTTCCATTGACAGTAGTGCAGTGGGAGATTGTGAAATAGTACATTAGTAACGAGCCACAAAAAAAAAAAATAAAGGTTT
>VZTT01037997.1:0-44206 GCA_013400855.1 Buphagus erythrorhynchus | reverse complement strand
AGGGGCCCATGGCAGGGTTGGAGAGAGCACGCTGGCAAGCAACAGCCCTTGAAGTACAGGGTTTAGGAGCTCAGACCAAAGGCAACAGGTGGATCCAACAAACAGCCAAAGGCAGCTCAAGGTATCAATGGGGCGATTCTGAACAGCATGGCAAGCAGCTGTCACAGCACACCAGCTGCCTCACCACCCCACAGCTCACACGGAAGAAAGGAAAGAAAGAAAACGAGCCACTAACAAGTGATCGTCCTCTCTGATCCTCACCCGCAAAGACGAGTCGAACTGGAGGTGCTGCCTCGTTGTTTTTTGGTTACTCATGTCCTTTTTCACCCCTACCCACTTGCCTGTGGTGTTGTACCCTCATTTGCCTGTCATCTCTTCTATTTAGAGGCTAGGCTGTTACACATGAAGGGCACGAAGCAAAACTTTCCTTACCTCATCAGGAAGGAAGGGGAGATTTTAGATATTGGGAGATGGGGGAAGGGACACAACACATTAAGAGTAGAAATAGGGGAGTAATTTATTTCTGGAGCACAGCCTGAAACTATGTGAGCATTTGCAGAGATGAGGCTGGTAAGGATTTGGGGGCCTGAGAGGAAAGGAAGAAGGAAGACTGGAATACCTTTCTTTGGGTACTGAGACACTGCTGTGCACCATAATAATAAAAACTGGTGTGGCTCCTCAGTACAGGCTGAAGCATCCATCTGTCCCTTAGGGTCATCACAGTAGCAAATGCTCATCACTGTGCTGTTCTTCATAATCACACTCTGGGGGTGGTGGCCACCTCCATATTAAGAGATCTAAATGTAACTGAGTACTTGTAGGTGCTGTGTGTGGATTGTCTGGCCTCCCATGGTAGCCTGGAACAGGTTTGTAAGTTGGAGCAAATTTAAATACTCTGAAAGTTACACTGGCTGTGCTGACTACCTCTCTGCTGAGTTATCATGGGGCTTGGACACCTATGGTTAACATCTAAACACTTGCATGCACACACCAAAGTTGTAGTGAGACTCTAGAAAAAAACAACAGATAGGAGTCATAGCAATTACTGCAAGGACACAGCTGTTAGTTGAGAAGCAAGTTGAATTAGAACATGTAGAGCTCTATGCCTCTGCAATAAATCAACTTCCAGTACCTGAGCTAATGTGCTTAAGCCTGTGTGATGTCCTCATGCTGCATTATTGCCAGCAACGGAGTGCACTTAAAGGGTGGTGGTCCTTTGAGCTGATGTTGCATGTTGAGCATTCTCTGGAATCATGGTATTACTGCACATTGCAGGAGATAACCTTTCAAGTTTTTATCTGGTGGTAAACTGTCAAACGTGTAAGAAAGGATTCAAGCCAAAATGTCCTGTATTTTTCCTGCAGTTTCTCTTGAGGAGATGGATGCAAAACAAAAAGAAAAAAGTGCCAAATTAGTAACATTGACAATCATTGACCAGCACTGCTTCTAGCATGAAAGGTGTCCCTGGAAGGAGGCAGCTGAAGGACATCAGCTTTAAGATTAACTTCAAGCTTAAAATAACTTCAAAAGTATATGCAAAAATACAGAAGATAAACATTTGATGATGCTGGGGCAGAGGTTAGTTCAGAACATGAAAGATGAGGGAAGATAGAAATGTAGTTCTTTAGTGTTGGGGTTTTTAATAAGACTTACGGTCCTCATGGTTTTTTTGGTTTTGTTTTTGTTTTTTGGGGGGGATTTTTGTGTGTTGCAGAAATAAGGTAGCAAATCCTCCCACAGTGGCTGTAGCTGAATGAAGGACAAGCCTACCCTTGCAAAGGAGTGTAACATGATTTGCCTGTACTGATTTTTATATTGGATCCAGAAGAAATACAGTACATCAATAAAGCACAGAACCAGAATAGTGCACATGGATTTTATTAGGCACAGTGGTGCATATGGGGGCTACTTCATGTTTTTGACCCCAACAAGTGTCTTTGCTGTGTAGGAAGAACTCAAAGTATCTTCATCATTCTTTTTTAAGAAGTCTCTGCTGTGAGCTCCAATGTAGACATAGCCAAAACTCTTACATGTGAATAATAAATAACATGTGGCACACATACTGACCAGCAGCAATAGATGATGTTTTCCTGATGTATTTCAAAGTATATGCCCAATACACAATCCATCACACAGAGACATGCATAAATGTGATTTCAGAAGAGGCAAGAGGAGGGAGTGCAGGCTATAAGGGCATTTGTAAATGACTTGCAAATGTCAGCCAGGCCTTATTTGCATTGACTAATTTTCAAATCAGAAATAAATGGGTTTTGATTGGCTAAATTAAAAGACTTAGGAAAAGAGTATGAGAAAGGTGAAGCATTTGAAAAATGTAATTGCACACAATAAAAGCCGTGAATATTACATAAGGATTTACAAATCAGCCTTGAATTATTGGTTAGTGGAGACAAGCATTTTGAATTGTTTCGCTGAAATCCTCAGAGAGCTTGAAAATAATTTTAAAAGGATAAAGGTGATCTCAAAACTGATGTTAGAAATGCACCCTCATATTCCAATTTGTAAGGAGGATTTTAAAAATTATTCCCTGTCCTTGTTATTATTTGAAGTGGAGGAGACAGAAGGAAACTTTTCTTGGAATCCAGGTAGGTTAAACTACTAGCAGAAATTTTACAATTTGAAGGTCATACATTCAAAATGCCAGTCTTAACAACGGAACTCTAATCAAAACTCCTGCTACACTCTGAAGGACCTTTGGCTGATGGAGAAAACTCACCCGACTCTGAGGAATTTCTGGTTTGCAGTTAAAGGTCCAGATTAACTTCTAATTGACTGAAATAGACACAGTCTCAAAAATAATGCTCTCTTGTTAAGTGTTGGGGTTTTTAAACTTTGAAACACAGGCTCTTTGTAATAAATTCATAGCTTTTCTTTGGCTGCTCCCTCTGTTTTCCTTTTGTACATATCACATTGAAATCTTCCTCCTTGTAACTGGATGTAATCCCAGTTCCAGTCCATAATAGTAGTGGTCACTGGTGGTGAGCAGTTTTCCAGGGGGATTAATTATCTGAGTCATTTATTACTGGGCTGAATAAAACAGTCAAAAGTGTATAGAGGGAGAGGGAACAATTCCACAGTGCTGAGGGTTGGGTTGGATGACCAAAAAGGTATTTTCTATCTTGGATTTCTATGCTGATCATGGAAGCACACAGTCTAATGAGCCAGATATTCAAACATCTTTGGGCAAAGCATTTTGGAGAGGAAGAATGTGCATTGGATGCTCAGCTTGATGCATCTGAAAGAAAATCAATAGTTTTCCAAAGGCCATAATAGGACAGAAATAGTGCTGGCAGTTCTGGATATTTCTCTGTGAAAATTTGTACCAGCCGTTATATAAGCAACCAAGTATTTTTTTGCATCAAAGGCTGTAGTGAGCAATTTTAGTTACTCTTCCCTTTAGATCTCAGACTTGCTGTCTTTTCATGGATGATATTAGCACAGCAGCACCCCAAAGCCCTTTTTTTTAAAGTAACATGATTTCCCACCCAGTGGCTTGCACTCTTTCCTGTATTGCAGAATGTCAAACAAAGGACCTCCAGCATAGAAAATAATCATATATAATATAATGGGAAATATATGGGAAATGAGGAACAACCTTTTTGATGACGTGGCTGCTTTTACCATATCTGACTTCATACAGCATTAAACATCCTGAATGAGGACCAATCTTGGGGAAAGTTCTGCCATATCTGCAGGCTGATGTGATGTTCAGGTGATAGCTCAGGAGCGGGTGTTTCAAAGCAGGATAACAAGGAAATGTTCTTTTGGAGACCATGTCCAGGGTGTCAAGTGGGTGCAGTTGGGGCTGGGTTTCAGCAGGACCAGCTGAGTCATGGGACTGATCCTCTGGTATGTGATCTCGCACATGACAGGAGACATTAATAAGAGGAGAGGACTTAAGAATAAGTTCTTACAATTAGGTATTTTTCTAAAACTTAAGTATTTTAGTAAGAGATTTTTGGTTTGAATTTATTTGATTGCCAGTTTTGTAAAATAGCTTTAATTTCAAAAAATTGCATATTTTACATTATTAATAAATCAGTGTGTTTTGATCACTTGTTTTGTACTCTCTACAATGCCAATTCCTAAATCAATTACCAAACCAATTATCTATTACAAATGACCACTTTGCTCTGTTACCAATGGAAAACCAAATATGAATTACCAAACCAATTAGAATACCAATTAAAAATTTCCATTGTAATTACCAGTCACCAGTAAGAATTACCCCAATGGCCATTTGGAACACCAATTACCAATTAAAATACCAATTACCAAAGGAAATATCAGTTACAGTAACACTTAACAATTAGAATACTAATGAATTATTGCATTATCATATCTGATATTGTTTATAATTAAAATAATTGTTATGCTCTATTCATATATAAAAATTAAATTACAAAATTTAAAAAGCTTTCCAAATAAAAACAGAAGGAAAATCTCTCAGCTGATGGCAATTATATTTCCTCACAGACATTGCAGTATGGGAGGTTTAAACCTGGGGGCCATTTATGCTGACAATAAATGGAAAATGGTGGAATTCCCCACAGAATGGATGTTTGAGGTTACCATTTGTAACAGGCAGCTCTCTATATATTGGAAAGCCCACCTGCTCCTAGTGCCAAGGCTTCAGACCTTGGCTTTCCTAGTCCTGAATCCCAGGGGTAGGAGCCAGGGCTACATGCCATGGGAGATCTGGACAGTTGGGTCACAGCTGTCACAGCTGTCACTCTGCCCATGCATGACACAGAGGTGTGTGTCTTGTCCCCAGCATGAGCAACCCACAGAGAAACACTCGCCCTTCTAGAGAAACAGCTGCTGAAAACACTGCTGCTCAGTGCCCTGCTTTCCTGTGCCTGCTCTGGGCTGCAGACCCGCCTTCTGCCAGATTCAGCTGGTTGGTGCTGTGTGTGCTTGAGCCCAGAAATCCCCAGTTCCAGGATAATTTTTTGGATAATTTTGGGATGTTAGCAAGGTGAGGCAATGCCCTCCGTTGTGCTGGTGGAGCAGCCTGACCTGGGGCAGTGGAGGTCAGCAGGCAAGCACAGGTAGGGATGGAGGAGCTGCAGGGCTGAGCCGAGGTGATGCTCTCACACTTTGGTCCCAGGTATGTGGAGTGCCAGGTGCATAAATCAGAGTAAGGAAATTCTTTACTCTCACACTGACCAGCCATGAGAGCTGTCTGACCTGTGGCCATCCCTGATTCTGGCCACTGTCTGGAACAGCACTACTCAATCCACATCAAAACCTTTCCAGGGCTCCTACTACTGCCTGGCAATGCCAAGAAAAACATGAAACTCCTTGTGCCAGTGCCCTGGCCTGTTTCACTAGAGGAGATATAAGCTATGTTAGTTTTTGTTTAAGCATGCTATGGAGCTGCAGTTTAGCACTCCTGTTTCTAGGATAGGCTCAGGGACTGGATGCACAAAGATCTAAAACTAGTTGCTTATTTCGGTTTCCATTTCTGACCAGCCTCACATCCAGCAGCATCACTGCAGGGCTGCAGCAGCTCCTGTGTTTTTGTGGGGACAGATAAGCTGAGGGACTGCCACATCACACTACATGAATATATAACCTACTCCCCAAGCTATATGAGATCCCAGCCATACACAGACTATTGCTCATTACATAGAATCTGTGAGTCCATATGTTCAAAGGATGATGTGTGATACATTATTCACCCTTGCAGTTACTTTATAATTACATGTGTTTGGCTAGCTGGGGCACATAACTGCTCCTAGGTGTCAGTCAGTGTGTTGGAGGCTTTTCTGAGAAATTCAAGATATTGGGATTTTACATAGCCGAGATTCTCCCTTGGGACATTTGGTACAAAACATAAGCCTTGGCAGAAGTCTATTGGTACCCCTGTCTCAGGGGAGCTTCTTGGCAGATGCCAATTACTGACAATTAACCATCCGTGGCAGAGCTTAGGAAATGACAGGCACGTCTGTGTGTCCAGCTCAGGGATTCAGGTGTTAAAGAAGTGTCTGAGTGTGATGTCCCTTTGCATGAGCACAAAGCACAGCAGGGTGTGTGTGGGAGGCGAGGGGTGGCGTGGGATGGGAGGGACCGATATGGTTACGGATTGTGCTTGTGCTCTCTGTGTCCTTGGCTGGTCTGGACAGTGGTAAGATCCTTGGCAGTATTTTAGCACTCCTGGGGGGCAATATGGCATCTCCTCCAGAGCCTGCCCACAGCATCTCTGCAGAGGCCTTTATTGCTTGGCACAGACACCTTCTGGTGGTCTCTGCAGCACCTGAACTAAGCCACTGCTCCAAGAGGAGGGCAAGGGACTTCTGAAACCCTATAGCATCTCTGTAAAAAAAGCGAGGAAGGGCAGGAGCAAAGCAGACACCTTGCCTCAAAATCTCACAATGTTTAGTAACTCCTGAGAGAAAAGTATATGAGAAGAGAAAGATTTATTTGGATTGGAAATGAATGTGTAGAAAGAAAAGAAGGAAAAGGAAAAGGAAAAGGAAAAGGAAAAGGAAAAGGAAAAGGAAAAGGAAAAGGAAAAGGAAAAGGAAAAGGAAAAGGAAAAGGAAAAGGAAAAGGAAAAGGAATTATTGATGTTCAGCTGCAGTTCTGGCTTTCCAACAAGTACTTAATCTCTTTCCCAGACAGTGCTTAATGAATCTTTGTCTCTTTCCGAAACCAAAAGTGCTATTCTCTTTTTTTTGTTTTTCATTTTCTCTTCCAAATTCTCAAATGCTGGGACTCCTGAAGCTCAGCAGAACTTTGATTTTTGTGAGTTCTATTTGTGCTATTGCAAGTCAGCTAAGCAATTTTCTGTAAGCAATTGACCAGGAAGAAATATACTATTACCTTTTGCTGCCGTAGTAACTTTCATCCAACACCAGTGACTTACAGGCAATATTATCCACATCTTAATTATTAAAGATACAGATTAATTGTCTGGTTCAATATCTCATTAGAAATTAAAATCTATCCCAATGCAGTATAAGAGTTTAACTCTTTAGCAGAGTTAAACCAGAGCAGACTTTTTCTGGTTTGCTTAAACTGAGAGATAAATGATCATATTTTATCTCTGCAACTTCAGAGCATGGTCACTTAAAAAAAGTGGTTTTAGTGCTCTATTATTTCCTCCCCAGTTTATGAAAAGATGGATTTGGGAACTACAGAGCAGCTGGCCAGCTCAACTAAGTGATTCCACAGGATTTTTGGTATGTATTCGTCTGCTTCCATTCTCAGTTATTTTAGAAATATTTGAGGAAGTGTAATGAGTTCATGCTGTTAATGGATCCATTCTGGTCTGCTCCTTGTTATTGTGTCTTCTTTGTCATATTTGCAACTACATTGCTGCTTAAGTTCTTTCTGAGGTCTGTAATTTAGCATCTCTTTTTAACTGGAGAACTAAAAAATATACCCCTTGCCCAACTCTTGTTTGGAAAAATATGGGATTGCCCTCTAGATTTGTACACTCCAGATGAATTGTCAAACTTTAAAGAAAATATTTTGCTCTTGGAAGGACCATACACTCTGGAATTACCAGTTTACAACATAAGAATTTATTATACCATAATGGCTTTGGGGCCAAAGTTTAATTCAGCAACTTCATGAGACTTACTAAAACTAAAACTGATTGGTAGTGGAACCTTATTACTGTGCTATGAATAGGAAAAGGCTCAAGTCTGGAAAAGGATGTGGACAAATTCTGGTAACCCAGTACAGGAGTAAGAGCCTGTGGATGCCTCAAATCTTTAGCAGCATTTCTTACACCTATATTCTCTAGAATCTTTAAGTACCTGAGTAACTTACCGGAGTTTAGCAACTCAGCCTTTATCACATGCTTAAATCCAGTGACATTCACAAACTGTGTATTTTCCAGGTGGTTCTTTGCACAAAGTAGGGCTAGAGATAACAGGGTCATATTATACTGGCAATGTGGTGGAGGCACTCACTCTAGCTGTGGCAAACCCAGACTCAGTTTCCTCCCCTGCCTGCAGAAGTTCAAATCCACATTTTCCACCTTCCTGGGGATTACCCTGCTCTTGAATCTTGCCTAAAAAAGAGCATCTTGCAGCAACGATTGACACCTACATACCCATGCTGAGAGAATGTAAAATATAATAAATTCCGTATCTGTTTTTGAAGAGTGACCAGTTTTAAGAGGAAGGAGTGGTGATTCAGAGAAAAGGGATTTTTGCTTGGGATCTTCAGCATTCCGAGCACTTATAGTGAGGATACTGTGCAAGAGAGGAGGCAGGAAGAAAGGTATACCCCAGATGGATTTTATTCAGAGGTGCAGGGAACTCAGCACTTATCTCTGGCTCTGGACAAGACCCCAAGAGCCAAGCACCTCAAAATCCAGCATCAGGATTCATAAATCATCACCAGCCCTAAGCCTTTGCCTATCTCCAGCAGAGCACACAACTTTTCATTCAGCACCCAGGTTCCTGCTGGTGCAAGGCTCTGGCTTGCAAGAATCAGCAGAAGTGAAACCATGCATGGCTCAGCTCCAGCATTGCCAGGAAGGGGCCATCCCTTACATTTGCCTCCCCTGCTCCTCATGCCTGCTTCTCCTCCTGGGTAACTTACTCTGCTTTCCCAACTACCCAGAAAGAATTTAATAAGCTGAGTCTGGAGCAGCTGCCAACAGGGTGAACCTGTGTGAGAATATGGGTCAGCAGAAAAGCATGATTACAGAAACACTATTTAAGGCTTTCCACTAAAATACAAAGACCGTGTAAGAAAGAAAAGGAATCTGCTGGGTCAAGAGTTGTCTGTCCAGCCATGAAATCAAAAAAATCTGTCAGAATGCAGACGGTATGGCGAGCTGACAGGCAAGGTGTCATGTGTGAGTGGTGCGTGTGTGGCCAGTCCTGTGTGGATCTGAGCAGTTCCCAGGAGGTGACAAGAGCTGTCAGCACCTGTGAGCTCCTGCAGAGCTTTGTGGGTTTGGGTGTGGGGTGCCTGGTGCTATAAACGCCCACTAATGGCAGCTGCAATTGAGGAACTGTGAAGCGTAGGAGTGACTGTGCCACACATCTGCCCCCTCATTTCACCACAGCCCACCAAGCATCCTGCACCCAGACCTGTGGAGCACAGCAGGATCACAGGCAGGATCTCCAGGATGGGGCCCTGTGTCAGCAGACTGCTTCTCCCTCTGCCTGCCTTTGCCTTCGTGGCTGATGGCCTTTCAGAACAACAAACGCTGCTAATTTTGTACTAATTTTTTATGGAGACCCTGCCAAGGTCAACAGGCCTAAAATTTCACGTGCATGTGCTACCCTAAAAGCATTTAATTTGGTGTTTGTTCTGTTTTTTCACGTCTCTATTATCAAGGGGGAAAAATACCGCTTTCCAAAAGGAGGGATGCAGCCGTATTAAAATCCCAGCTGGGTGAACTGCTCACAACAGATCCAGCAGTTGCGGGCGTGCTGATGGCAGAGTTTTGCATGCCAGCTGTGCCCTCTCTTGCCTCTCCATGTCAGCTCTGTCACTGATAGCTGGCAAGGGATGCAGGCCGTCAGGATGCTGTGTGCAGAGTTTGAGACACTCATCTCCAGGCAAGTTTCTGCTGGCTCACGTTGGGTGCCAGGGAGGAGAGGATGAACCATCCTGCCAATGCTTGTCAGCAGCATGACTGTGTTAATGGAAAACCCAGTCTGCTGAGTTAACTCTTCAGCACCAGGCTGTTGAACTGGGGTTTTTATCCTCCTGCAGCCTCAGTCTCTCTGCATCTTTCAGCCCAAAAGGGTATTCTTTCTCCTTCTGCCCCAGCACGCACTTAGAAAAACCCAGCAGGTTGAAGGAGGATCAAATTCTGGTCTTGTCAACCTTGCAAATGTTCCTTTAGCTTCTCACCACCCACATAGGCTGCATGTATCCAGACACATATGCAAATAAGCAAATGTGGTCATATGTGAGTGCATACACACAGAAAGACATACACTTCCACCTATATAGGTTTTGCATAGTAAGCATAACAATAAGGTACAAAGGACTTGTATAAAGCAAGAAAGTCTTTGAGATCTGTGCAGGGGATTTAAGCCCACTAGCCTGCTTTTTGTTATCTTTTCTCCAAATTTGTCAGAAATTATGCTGCCATCTGCATTCTTTTTTCCCCAAAAAGTCCTGCAGTTACCTGTGGCGTGGACAGATAATTACAAATATTGACTGACTTTAAGCTAGAGAGCAATGAAACATTGCCTAGGGGATAAAATTCCCTGCTCCTCAAGTTGTCATACATTGCCTGAAGGCAAAGAGACAGGAGAAAATACACAATCAAAAGGAACTATTTTTATCCAAAGACAATTTCCTTTCTCACTCCTATCCTCAGAGACAGTTACTGTTTGTAGTTATTACCTGTAGGTCTGATGTGCCCAAAAGCCCAGTCACATCAGGGATACACTGTGCAAGGCACTGTACAAAATATAGTAATGCTGTTGATTTTCTTTTCTCCGAAGATTACCTCCTAAAGGAGACTCCAGGGATGAGGGCAAGCCAAGCCACGAGGTCTTATCCATTGCCAGGAACATCCCGTGAGGAGAAGAGAAAATTCTGCATTTATCTAACACTGCCCTCTCACTCCTCTCCCATGTGGATGAAGAGTCTCTGTAGTTGCGAGTTTCCCTGAGGAAGACGAGGTCAGAGTTTTTGGATCCATCTCAGAAGGGGCAACCTCATCACTGCCACGGTTCCATGCTCCAGCTGCAGGGTGAAGAGCTCAAGGGGACCTGTGGAGATGGCAAAAAAAATAGTGTTTTCAATCATCAGTGTCTCTTTTTCCCAGCTCTGGTCTCCCCAGACAGCTGATACTTTGCAGTCCCACAGAGCTGCTATTTCTTAGCAGCATCTTCTTGCTGCTGGCACCTGCACTTTATGTTCTGAGTCAGACATCCATGCTATATTGGCACACACACTACCACTTTCTATGGCCAATAAAAATGTGTTTGTGCCTGTGTTCTTGGAAATGAGTCCCCATCTCGCCTCGACAGCATTTAGCTTGTGAGTTAGTGTTCAGATGGGAGGTAATTAGGTCCTACCAGGGGTCTGGATTCACCGCTAGCTCTGAAACCAAACAAATGTGTGACACACAGCTCATGTTCTCTGTTCCTGAAAGATGTCTCCAGCATTTACCTCTTCTCCCCTTGGAGCAGGTACCACCGGCCTCTGTGTCTCAGCTGTAGTTAAGGCACCTGGGAGAGCAAGTGAGGAGGATGTTGGCACAGATCTAACATATGTAGTTAGCACAGCACACAAGCATATCCCTCAGGCTACTTCACTGCCATTTCTAACCAAGCAGCAAAGTCTTTTATAACAAAACCACCATGCTCATTCCCTTAGCCAGGCAGAAGTGCATTAGCAAGATTTGCTCTTTCATCTCCTAATGCAGGTTAAACAGAGACTCTCCCAATGCCTGTGATCCCAGAGCATGGTCTTGGGGATCAGAGAAGTGTGGCAAACATTCACGGACTGCAAACTGTATCAGTGGATGCCCACTGTGAGTACCCAGATACCTCAGTGGTGAGTTTAAGTAATCTAAGTGCTTGATAGGGAGAGATCACAGTCCAGGCAGCTAAACAATTAAAATCAAATGCAGAGTTATTACTGTGAGCATGTGAGAACATTATCAGGAGTACTGGATACAAAGAAGCACTCTCATACACTTTAGTTCCTCTTATACTCGTGGTATGTGCCTGTCTGAACTCCCACAATAAATTCTCATCAGTTGATGCTCAATAGGTTGTGCTGCCCTAATGATGCACATTAACATTTTTTAACCTGATTCTGCTTTTGTAATTAGCCCAGCATTTTGAAGCCTCTTTTGCCAATTCTGTCTGATATGTTGATGAAGTAAATCTAAGGGCTTCCAGTATGAACAAAACATTGTTTCAGCTTTGTGTAGAGTTACTCTAATTATCATAATGTATTACAAATTATTCACATATATATTTGTGCACATTCATGCACATAGTCATTTACACATGCATGTGTACATTCCTTAGAGTGAAAGCTGAGGGATAGATAGACAGATACTCGTATATACAGAACCTACTATCTTGAGAAACCCATATTTTTTGAAGTACTGACACTACTGGCCAGATAACGAGCCCATAATCTCCCTCTTTCCCCACTGAAAGAGCAGTGCTGGAGCTGTGACATAAATACACAAAAGCAGGAATATTTGAAGTTAAAGCTTCCATTCCCTGGATGCATGTGGTATATCATACTTTAACCCATAGATTGCTGTGGTATCTAGACATGACTAACAGAATTAAGGTCACAACAGACAATGAATCTCAGAGGATTTTTGTACCACGCTGAAGACAAAGAAAATTACTGACTTTTAAAAAGCAGAACTAGTGGGGAAAGATATTTCTGTGTAGATGTCAAAGAAAAAGAGATGCCCTTGCTTCATATCTCCATTCATATGTGCCCAGACATGCACTCACACACGTAGACACAGAGACATGAGTTTATGCACTGCTAACAGAGAGGATGCTCCTGTATTTTAAGCCTACTGTATTTAAATCTGTATTTTTTAGTACTATTGTGCATGAGTTGAAAAATTTGTTAGCCTGTTTTTTAGCCTATTGTATTTGTATCTGCAAATTTTACTGCTATTGTGCATGCATTGAAAATGTGCTCTTAAGGGCTACTCACAGCTTTTTTTCCCCCAATCCTACCATTCAAACAATTTCACCTACTTCTGAAATTTTTCCTATGAGGATACAAGTCTCTACCACTAAATTATTTCTTGTATGGTATATTCCAGCATTATACTTTACTATCCAATTTGATGTCAGAATATTTAAGAAGCAGGAAGGCATGATGATAAAGGATTGACTCTCCACACCCTAAATCTGTCAGGGAGTTCTCAAGGGAGCAATACGGCCCCATACATTTTGAAATGTAGCATTTCTTATTAATTTAAATCATTTCACCTTTCAACAGTTGCTAATGATGCTTAATATCACATTCAAACAATTTACCTGCTAACCAAGAATGAAAATAAACATCTTTGGCCGCTTTGTTTAAATTTGGGAAACTGGCCATGTTTCAAGAATTAAGAGAGTCTTGTTTAACTGACTGTTCAACTAGTACAGTGTTGACAAATTGCATCACTGGTGCTGAAAAAATCCAATCCTCCAGATTCTACAGCTTGCTAAAAATGCAGATATCTTGACGGTTTTTTTTTAATACTGCAATGAAACTGAAAGTTTCCCCTGGAATGTGTTGATTGAGAAATATTAAAGGTTAACTTTCCCTCTGCTGCAGAAGGTCAAATATACCCCCTTCCTGGGGATTAGCTCTCTGGTAATTCAAGCTACAACAAAACATATGCCTTTGCCTCTCTTCTCCTGCAACACTGGCTCTTCTTAGGGTTTCCTGCAGGACTCCCATCTGTTAGACCAGTCATTTTCCTGGTGTGCATATAGCAAGATCTATAATTATCTAGGTATAGATATGTAAAAGATAGATGATACACATAAATGATACAGATACATATATTCATACACACGTACCTCCACAGTTGTAATTTCTGAGTCTTTGAAGCCTCTGACAGAATCATGACTGATTTCAACAGAGCCCAGATGTGTGACTCTATTTGCAGGTGCAGCTGAGCAGTCAGTTAACAGTAGAATTGATCTGAAATTTTCTAACAGAATATTTTCCTGTTAGAAAATGCCAGTTTGGCCAAAGGGAACTATTTCATGAAAATGTACTAATTACCATGACATTTCACTTGCAGGCAGAAATTCTAAAAAGCATATTGATTGGGTCAGATGTGACCCTTTTTGGACATATTTGGAATAGAACATACTTCCTCCAAACTATTTTTCATGTAGAGAAGTTAATGTAGCATTTGATACTATTTTATTAACTAAAATAGAAGGGGATATGGTTGGTTTATAAAAATAAAACTCCTAAGTAGTTTTTTTTTTCTTGTGGAGAAATTTGAGAGAGTTCTTTTAGTTTGTGCTGCAGCTTAGGAGATTTTTCTCTCTCTCCTTTTTTTTCTTCTTTTTTTTTTTTTTCTTAATGGTGCACTTCCTAGTGAAACTGAGTTCCAAAGAAGCTAATTTGATCTCAGCCATATCCTACATGGATTTTCTGTGAGGTCAGGCTTGAAGCATCTGATGGGAAATTGGAAGATGAAGAGGGAGCCGTGGTCATGTTATCATTAGTCCTGCCCTAGGCACTGTAGAGATGTCATGCCTCTGTGCTCTAGGAAGCCTTTGGATGCCTTGGGATCCAGCTCCAGAGGACTGCTGGCACCAAAGGGAGCTGCCTTTGGGTCTCACCCTCAGCTCAGAGTGCCTCTTTACTTCTGAAACCTTCAGCATATTTTCAGTGCTTAGCCAATACCAATATCATGTGAACCAGGGAGGAAGAAGCTACTTGCAGTGTTTTTTTTAAATGGTATAATAAAGCAATGGTCACCTTTTCTGAGACAACGGCCAGTAATAGGCTATTCTATTTTTCCTTCTATCCTTTAGAAACCCATGTGAATAGATTACTTAAATCTCATTTGCTGTGAAATGTGCTACATGGCTCTTTATAAGTGAGTTGTGTTCAATGCTGAATAAAAGAGCAATGTATCATGAACCTCTCATTATTTTAATTTTCAAACCTATAGTTGGTATTTCAAGTTGATGAAAGATGGGCTATTCACAACAAAATGGTATTGTTTTACTTCATTTTGAAACATTTTTGCAGTGAAAAACATGACCATGAGTCCTCAATTTTCCATTACAGATAGACAACTTTATTGTCAGGCTGATAGTTATGGGATTATGTCTTTTCTAGAAATGTTGAAAAACCTGCCACATTGTAGATAAATTTCAATCCTGCTGGCAGCAGAAATTCCAAAATAGACTTCAGGTGATGCTCTTATGAACAGCAGAATCAATCCAGTAGTTCAGAAGGAGGCAGGATTAGGAAAAAAAATAAAAATAGAAGAGCACTGCTCACATATGGAAATTAAAACAGTCACTGATGACTCCACAAAGAGACAGCTCAAATTATCCTCACAATTATCAGGTAGAAGACTGCAAATTATGCTCCCAGTTCACAAAGAAAAAGCAATCTAGAGGAGAAGTGCTGATTTGCATAATCAATATCATCCAAATTCAGGGAGGCTGCCTTTCAGCACACACAAAAAGAGAAAGCAGAGCAGGAGACAGGATTTGCACTCAGCAGATAATGGAAGAAGAACCATGCTGAGAGAAAACCGAGATAAAAGAAAAAGGACTTTAGAGAGAGGAGGAGGACAGCACCACCTTGCCTGTGTGCTGGTCCAAGTGCCAGCTCTAAGAAAGCTGAAGTGGGGAGGATGATTTAAGGAAACTTTTAAGTTTCTTAATGTCATCTGAAATGGAGAGTAAGCCCTTGGGCTGGCTTCTTCCAGCCTAAAATTGTGCTGGAAGTCACAAGCATTTGAAGATTTCCAGGAGTTATAGGCAGATCCTGAACATGTCTTTTAACTGCAACACTGAAGTTCTCAATTACATGTTCAATTACAATTATACTATTCAATTACAATTTCCATATTCCAAGTGCCTTTGAACTGTGATGATACAATGACTCAAACCTCTTTGTTTCACACCCATCTCTTTTTTACAGTGTACAGACTCCAGGAGACGGATTAACAGCTCAAGGAAATGAGAAGTGTGCCGTGAGCTCAGTCACACTGAAAGAGTCCTCCTTCCCCTGAGCATCAGACCATCCTTCATCCACTGAGCAAACGCCCCACAGTTGTTCTCACATGGATCTTTCAACCTGCTTTCAACCATCCTGCTGCTGGGGAGAAGCCTAGCATTCACAGATGTCACTGCAGCCAAGACCCTTTTTGCAGCTGTGACCTGCAAAGTTGATGAAAGCATTCACTTGGGCTTGTGCCTGCAACTGCCAGACCTGTAAATGGAACATTTGGATTATATGGATCCTGGTCATACTCAGCTTGTTCCAAAGGCAGGAGGTGATTCTCGTGGGATTGCGAGCATTGATTAGCAGAGAGCTGGTCCTGCAAGATAGGCTTTGGACTCTATCCACATTCTAAAAAGTGCTTGCACACATTTGTAGCTTTAAGAATATTTCCATGGCTCAGTGGAGTCACTAGGACCTGGTAAGCTCAAGGTTGGGACAAGACCAGAGGAACTTCTGGAAAGCAGTATTGATGGAAAAGGTTGTGTCAGAGCAGGGTGCCAGTGCTAGGGCTCATCACTTTAGTGCTGTGTGTGGCTGGACAGGCTGTAGCCCTTGCAGGGTCCTCCCAGAGGGAATGTTGCAGGGTACAAACTGCAGGGAGTGCAGGCGTGTACAAAATGGATCTCGCAGTCACAGCACAGAAACGTGCGTGGCAACCGCAGAGCATCATTCTCATCAGGGTTCTTCCTTTGCTCAAAAGCAGCTGAAATGAAGTGCTGGAGTCAAGAGCTAGACCTGTGAAAACATATTCATGTAGAGAAACTCCCTCCTGCTTCCATTGGCAAAACTCCCTCTGACTCCCATCGGGGGTCCCAGCACGCCACATCCTCTGCATTGCTGAAGCAGAACCAAGGCCAGCCAAAATCAGCTGCCAGAAAGTTGACCACAGCTCTCTGCTGCTCCAGGCCATGGTGAATAATGCAATATGCACAACCTTGGAAGAAAACTAAAAATAAATTTACGGGGAAATAATACATTCTTTCTAATCTGAGTCAAACCTAAAAATCAAACAGCTATAATTATCAAACCTAATTTAATTAAAACTAGCTGCTCACCATCTGGTGTTATTTGTATAAATTTGGAAATCTACTATTTCATATTAAATTCCTCCATTTAACAAATTATATTACAGAATATATTTCTCCACTGTAATCATTATGTAATTGATCATTTTACAAATTGTATTTCCTTCCACTTGATAGAAATATATTTTGTATAAAAACAAGCAAAAGATCAGCTACTTTTTTCATCAAAACTGAATTTAAAATTAAGACTTGCAACATCAATAAAAATAATTCACTGAAGTAAAAAGATGTAGGATGAAACAAGATTTTTTTATTTCTCAGTTTGGTCACTGTGAGTATAAATGAGAACTCCATCAGATTTTTTCTGCAGATGCAAGCACATATTCAGACCTATAATATTATATGTCTGTTATGTGTGTGCATACATTCTATAATAGCTAGTGAAGAACAACAGTTTGATTGGAAAAGCACTGTGTACTTTCCTGAGGCAGTGTGGAAATGTACAGTTGTAGACATTTAAAAAGTACTGTCAGAAATATATTTATCTTTTTACCCCAAGACATATAGTGATGATTTATACAGTGATAAGTATATCATTGTAGAAACTGAAGCTAAAATAATGATGAGAACATCATGAGAAGACCACACATTGATTGGCACCTAAATACAAATGTTTGACATAGCCAGCATGGGAGTCATGGGCTTCTCAATGACCTCTTAAAAAATTCCTATAATTTTTGACGTTTAGGTATTTCAGTAAAGAAGTAGAGCAATCTATAAGTATGATAAAAAATAAGTGGGCTTGACTGGATATGTTCACAGAATGTTACACACAGTGGGCATCCCTAGGAAGCCACAGGCTGGAGCGGGATCACAGCAAAGTGTTGAGACAGCAGAGTGGGTGCACTTTAGGGCATAGGTTACTGAAATCAGATTTGGAGACACGGAGTTTGTTCCAGCTTGCCTTCTGATCTGCTGTATGAATTATGTATGAATCAGCTCTGTTAGTCCATTCACATCACATGCAGACTGTAAACACATATGGGCAGTGGATGGTTCTCCAGTTGCACTTGGGTCAAGAGCCAGAACCTCTTAGTCGTGGCCCCCAGACAGCACTGCAAAAATAAACAACACCAAAACACAAAGATCAAATAAGTCATTCAAACTGGATGGTGAGAGAAAAGAAAGGAAGCAATGGAGAGAAGGTGGAGGGAAAAAAAATATTCCCTAAATCTTAAAAAGACACATTTTTCAGAAATTTGTTTACACCCACAGTTTTGGCATCACCTGTGGCTGCAAAAACATGAGTTAATCTGTAAGTCACCTATTTGCAATTCCCTAAAAATAAAGCAGGGAATTCCCTTAAAGTGAAGGCAGGGTCACTCTAAACTATCCACAGTGCCCAGAGGCCTCTTCAGAGTGAAGCATTTGTTAGTAACAGGAGTATATAGAAACAACAAGGGAAATAGTGCTCATTTTTATCTTGTTTGATAAACAATTATCTTCCAGATAGAAAACTTGGCTAGTCCATGTTTCCTGGGGCTCACTAGCAAGCAAGATGCTTCCACCTTTCCCTTAAGCAGCACCCAGGCTTTTTCCTCACCAGCCTGGGCTCTCTGCCCCAGAGCTGCCTCATTGCAGTGGGCCACTCCATTATACAGTAACTCTTTTTCACTGACAAATCACTTGCAGAACTTCACCCCCTTTTGACTCATCAGTATTTATAGATTAGCACGCAGCAGCACTCATTCCATGACATTTGGTGCTTTGCTTTTTAACAAGCAAACAAATCCAGCATGGCTGAATTTTACAGTTTGGCTGCTGTTAGACTCTTCCCTGATGGGAGCCTAAACCTACTGATGCTCTTTGGACCTGAGCTGCTTGGCAGCAGAAGGGGATGAGCAGGGAGCAAAGTAGCCCAAATGCAAGATGCTCAAATGTATGCAAAGAATGCAACATGACAAACTGCTAGGTTTAGTTAAATTGGGACTGTTAATTATAGCAGTTTAAATTGGGTTCTGACTCAGATTTTGAATTTGTAGTGGCAAGATGACAGCCTGGAGAAGGTGGTTGTAAATGGCTGACTCAGAGGATGATGATCAGCACGACAGTGCCTTCTGCCTGTGCTAGTACTATGTGTTTATAGGAGAGATGTTACAAGGTGACAGTCACCAGTTCAGCTCCACCCATTGTTCTGTTCACCAGGCACTATGGAGACTGGAAAAACCAAGAGAGCAAATGGAGGAAGGAGCGTATTAATTGGGTGAGTACAAAATGGCAATCCGCCATCTCTTTGGTGCTCTCTCCTCTTCTTTCCACATATAATGCTGGTTTTCCAGATTCTTCTGTAGGCATCCAGCTGCTTCTGACTTGAGTTGATGAAATGGCTTCTAAGGGAAGGATGACTGGGAGCTTGGTGTCTCAGTGCAGGGGCTGCCAAGAGGATGGACACTTGGGAGAAAAGCTCTCTGATAAGAGAGTTGGAAAACCTGCTTTAATTTCTGACCAAATTATGCAAAAATTGAACACTGGTCCTGGACATACCAGCTGCTGACAACTCCAGTGTCTTTCCTCTCCCTAAAGTGCTTTTTTTCTACCAGTTGTCCTTGAAGTACTTTCAGTCATGCTTTTATGCAAAATGCAAATGTCTAAGATTCCTTTCCTTGTGTACTAATATGGATTAGCTCAGCTGTTCAATTGGTTGTTGAAATTCATTTGCAAGCGTTGTAGATGACTAAGTTTCGTAACTGTAATTTGTGAGTTACAAACAGGGGTCAGAAATCTAATTCCACAAGAATAATGTAGCTAACCCATGCTTTGATCTTAGAAATCCTTACACCAGTGCTTGGCTGAGGGCACTGTCAGCCAGCCTCTGAACAGGGAGTGGGGAGGATTTGTTACAAGCTACTTGTGACTGAGCTAGAAGCCAGGAAGTACATACACTAACATCACTTATCAGTTGCTTGTAGAAATTACATATAGAACCTGAAATTATTGTCTTCATATCTCTAACTCTGCTCTAATAATTGCTAGAATTGAGAGACTAATATATTCAATAAATTACTTTTTTCATCCATTGAATAGCTGAGAACAGATTGTGATTCCCCAGTCTATTTGCTATTCAAATGAATTCAACAGATACCTTTTATAATCTTTAACGCTGTGGACTGAGAGCAAATATCCACGGCATGTAGTGGCTGGTGCTTTGATAAATCATATGCATCACTGCTGTTTCCTGACAGGAACACTGTGCAGATACCTCAGCTGAATCTTGTTTATGCAAACCTACAACTGGGTTTTCAGAAGAACCTCCTTATGTGGCTTTAAAAACTGCTTCCTCTTGCCTTTTTTTTTGTTGCTATTATTTTGTTACCAAAGGTCTATTTTCCAAACTATCACTGAAAACAAAAGGAATTTTGATGGGGCCAAAGCAAACTTATTTAGTGTTTTTTCCCCATCAAATATCTATTAACACACAATGATTGAGGCCCTGATGCAGAAAGGTGATTAATGACAGGCATAGCTTTCAATGTGCTGTCATGCTCCCATTTAATTCTGTGTGACTGTGCAAGCAAAAAATGAAGTATGAGCATTTTCTTGGGAAGACTGGGACCTAAGCAAAGATTATCTGAAAAGTTTCTGAATTATTCAGCTCCAGTAATCACTGTTTGAATACTACTCCTGAAAGAACTAAGTCAGCCATCACAGTTTCACTGTCCTGTAGACAATCCAAAAAACAGAATGTTTACCCTATTTCCCTGTGCAAACAAAACAACAAATATAACAGTGAGCATCTGCAAACATATGCAGTCTGTAAGGGGACATGTCCAAGAGACACAGACCCTGGACAAAGGAACAGTCATTGTGAATTTCCCAGAGGTTGACAATGGGATTTTTTACAATGTAACTTATTTCACCAACCAATGCTTCCCTTTTTTTTTTTTTTTTTTTTTTTTTTTTTTTTTTTTTTTTCAGAATAAATTTTATATTTTTTGGAAGTAAGCAAGAACATTTCTCAAGGGCTTCCAGCAGGATTTCACAGATCTTGGACTGCATGTAGTTGAGAGGAGGAGGATGGGCAGAGACCTATCTTCAGATATCTGAGATAATTTCACCCTATTTATTAATCCACAGCAGAATTCCTGCAGGTAACACCAAGAAGCCTGATTGCTGGCAAAAAGAAAACACTGATCTTCAAGTTTTAATTGAACTGTAATTATAATTTCCACAGCAACAACACACAGCTTCCTGGGAACTATTCTTGTGCTGGGTGAACACTTTCTGGTAGCTTTTGTGCCACTGCTCCACTGCTCCACTGGAAGCCCATTCCTATGACCAAAGATGCCCTGCTTTCAGGTTTATGTGCCTGCTTTGTAGAGAAGCCATACAGATCCATCACACAAACTTAACCCAGTTCTCAGTCCCTGTTGTGAAATAGATGTTCTGAAGGTGGGGAGAAACCCTCTAGCAAAGGCATAAAATCAGTGGAGTGCCTTTCCCCAGACACAAATGTATGCTTTGCTATATGAGAAATGTTCTAACCTACATTTGTGCCTGAAACAACTCAGTTGGAGGAAGGAACAAAGCATAGGTACAGACATTTACAGTTTTTGATGTCTTCCAGGGTAGAGATGTAGTGACAGATTGCCCAGTCAGAGAGAAGGCTGGGAGAGATGGAACGATAAGGCAGGGTATTAGCCCCTTCAGACCAGCCTGCAGTCTGGGTGAGCAGCTCTGTTACAGTCTATGGCCGTTTGTGTATTTTCTCCTACACATGCTATCCATCCAGCTATGGTATGTTCCATTTGCATATTGTGGTATATCACCTCTCCTTTCCCCCTACCCCTCTGAGTACATTTGTGTCTGTGTTTGCACCACAGAAGACACTCATAGGGTATTTAAACTAGAGATAGCCAAGCTCTTCCTCTGGGAAGCTACAATCAACATTGCCAAACTCCAAACTGAAATGCTTCCACCACAGTCGGTTGATTGAAGCAACCTGAGAATGGTTCCCTGTGCTGGAGTTACTCCTGCCCAAACTCGCTGTGGTGGAGAGGGTCCACGTGGTGGAAATCAGTAAGAGAAATCAGCTTCTGCCTCCTTACCATGGTGAAGCAGTGCAGTGGATGGACGAGGCTGAGTGGTTCCAGAAGATGAATGCTGCTCTGGAGAATAAAAAAAAGTCAAGGGGCAAATAAAATAAAATAACCAAAAAACCCCAACACACAGGTGGGCAGGAGGGAGATGGGGAGTGAGTGGCAAGAAGGGCTGGCAGGTGCTGCGGGTCCTGTGAGTGTCACTGGAGGGCACATGCTCAGCTTTTTGTGCTTTTGCACCTTCTTGGGGCTGATGGCCTGCAGCAAAGCAGCTGTAAAAGCCGGCATTGTCTCAAAGCACTTAGTCATGCTTGAAGGGTTTGTACATGTTTGTTAGAGGTTGGAAGGAAAAAATGTGACTGAAAAACATAAGGCAAGGCCTCGGGGTGATGTACTCTGTGAGACAGTGTAATCTTGTCCTGCTGCTTACCAGCTTTGCACCTGGTTAATTCTAGGTCAGAATGAAACTAGATAGTCAGAAGTGATTATTTGTGACCCCAGACAAGAACACGACCTTTCTATCTTTAGACTCCATTGAAATGGCAATACCCTGATTATGGAATATTTCTCAGCTAATTAGGAATGCAGGCTCTACAGGTCACTGGGAGTTCATACTATTCCCTTGGCATAAGCAGATGTGTTCAAGATAAACTTGTACTAAACACATCAACAGCCCCACACTATCTTGTGTGCACTGTGAGAAAAAAAAAAAAAGGAACAAAAGAGAGACAGCATCTAATTGGAGCCTAGAGCCAGATGACTCCAGGAGCTGGATAGTCATTTATGAGCATTAAGTAAATAATTGCCTTTCAGGTAGTGGCTCCTGGGCCCTACAGCACATGGCTGCCAGTATGTAAGCAGGACTTACTGGGGAGGTGCAAATCTGAGGCCAGGAAGATATGCTGCACAGCCTGTAATTCCTGCAGAGCTGTGCAGGATTCATGCAGGGCCAACGTGGGCATCTGTGCTGTGCTCCCAGCCTGGAGGAGTTAGGGAGCACAGCACATAGGCACTTGGGTAACCATCATCACAAGAGCCTGTGCAAACTTGGTGCAGCAACATCTTAATTTCTGTTTCTACCTGCTCTCTATTTTTGTCTTTTTCTTCACTCTGTTTCTCCTCCCAGACCCACTACATGCTTCCTGATTGCCTCCCAGCTGATAGCCAAATACTACATTCCCCTTTATATCTCCTTTATCTTTCCTTGCCTTCCTTAAGTAAACCTTCACATCTTCTCTAAACTTTATTCTCTACTGCTCTGCTTTTTGCCAGATCTATTTTCCCATTTCTCATTCAGATGGATGCCATATTCCAGTTGCAGTTTGTCCAGGATTCTCTTCTACTCATTGTTCTTGCTGTAATTTTCCCTCCTATAGCAAAGGACTGCTTTCCAAAGAAAACTGGTCATCTTTCCTGGTGAACTTACCTGCCTCTGCCCTCCCATCAATCTTCTCTCTACCAGCAGCTGTGATTCAGCTGGCAAGCACCACACACTCCTCAAATACATGCTCAAGGGAGGAGAGTCCTGCTGGCATTGCAGGCATTGCTGTGTGACAGCCTCTCTTTCTCTGAGCAGCCACTATGGCTGTGTTGTCCCAGAACGACACTCTTACTTTCCCAAAAAATAGCAAATATTTTATTTTGTTGGCCAAGCAGGAGAGCTGAATCTTTCTCATGCTCATAGCTTATAACTCTTCATGTGACAGGCCATGATGACAAAGGCATCTGCTTTGCTCTTTGGAAAGCAATTGAATTTCATCTGCTGTATTACAGAGTGCTGTTCAACAAGGTAGCTGATGTTGGAGTTGCTGTCCTGGCCATTTTCCTGGAGGATGATATACTGCCTAGCTGCACCCAGCCAGCAGAATGAACACTGTAAGCACACCCCTTGTATGGTTTTATCCTGCAGGACACTGAAGCGTTTGCAGCTGATAGAGATGCAGGATAGCATCAGTGATCCTTCAAGTGCTGAGCTGGGATTGCACCGCCGTTTTCACACAAAAAGAAGTGATAAATAACAGCCCTTTATGTGCCTCTGCCTGGAGATTCATGGTAAATCTTCCCCTCTTGTCTGTGGCACTAGTGAGACAGATAAGCAGGGGGTTACATGAGAAGCCCCCGAGGGGTAAGGGACACACCCAAAGCCAGTGTTAGTTGTGCGTAGTGGGCACGGTGCCTGTGAAGTGGGAAAGGAATTGCCATAATGCTGGAATTAACATTCCTGCTTGAGCCATAAAGAAACCAGGACCATATCTTTGTGTGGCTTAACACTCCTAATGCTCCTGGTGGAGCTAGGGAAGCTGGCAGGAGAAGGTAGGGGACTGCAGAAAGTCATGCACTGCTGCCAGAGTTGAGCTCAAGTAGGTTTGTACAGGCTGGTCATCCCAGGATGGATACATGCACTGCCCTGTCCCTTTCCCATGCAGAAAAAGAGGTTATTCTGTCACCATACCTCTTCCCCAACCCAACAAATACATCTGCACACAGCTGGCCGGGAGACAGGATGGACAGCCAGGGACTTGCTGTGGTACCTGTATTTTCCTTCTCATTACCAGAAGCACCATCTCTGATTTCTCTACAGCATCTCTACATCTCGACTTCTCTAACATCACTGCTTGTGTGAATGATAACAATTCTAATCCCAGCAGTATTAAGGCACTGCAGTAAATAGGGGCATTTTTAACTCTTAGCCATTTTTCTCTCTTCACTAGGACAGTTTATGTATTGTTCAAAACTGAAAGACTGAAAATACAGTAGGAAAACAATTTCTCAGTGGCACCTGTGATGTCTGTCAAAAATGTGTGGACTACTGAAGTGGAAACATCTCATCTGCCATGTAAAAGAAATTCAAAGATTCTGAAAAATATGACCCAGGCACTGAACAGGTCTTATTCTATATCCTCAGATACTTACATGATACAGTGTAGGGACAGGGTTTTTTCCAATTGTTACATCGACATATGCTGTCTCTTTAAACATAGACAAATACCTTTCTGCAGGAGTTGACTGTGGCTTTCCTTCTTTACTGTCAGCAAAGATCGAGATATTTTGACTGGCGGGGTCATTCAGGTGGGGAGGAACTCCAGAATGTGTCATGATGTTCTCCTCTCAGTGATAGGGTGCTCCTAAGTGCCCCCAGACTTGCCTCTTCTCCAGGCTGAGAAAGTAATGTCCCTCAGCACATCCTCATGGGGCCAGTGCTCCTAACCATTTTGCTGGCACTCTGAATTTGTTCCCATTTACTGGTGCCTTTCCTATGTATCAAGGAGCTCAAGACTGGATGCAGTAACTGATGTGGTCTCATGATCACAGGGATAATCCCTTGCCTTCAGCTTCCCAGCAGGGAGACACTCGCTGCTATCACCTGTGTCATATGGAAATATATTTCCATGATATATGCAAGTAGCAGGCAGATAGATAATGATGTCCCAGTGATTTGTTTGTTACAGTTGTGCCCTCAATGGATTTCCACTTCTAAAGGCCTCCACATATTTTGGGGAAAAGCATAAATATTTTATTCCAGTGTAATGTTGGCCTTTGGAAGTCTGACATCACTGTCTGGTCTCCTCTGACACAAAGGGAAACTGTCTATAAAATATCCCTCTTTTTCAGTAAAAATAGTCTTAAATAGACCTTGGTATCACAGCAGTAGAGTTGGTTACAATATTTAATATAATTTACCTTTCATAGTGAACCTGTGAGACAGAAAACTAGTTTCATTTAGAATTTATACATATGTAAATGAGGCATGGAGAAACTAATAGATTTATAGATAGAAAGGCTGTCACAGAGTAGGAGCCTGAACTCATATCTGCTCAGCTATCATGCTATTTCTTCTATTCTGGCTATTTCTTCTTTCCTCTTTCTATTTTGGTGTCATGTTGCCTTCATGGATGAAATGACTCGTATCACTGCACTCTGTCGAGATGTGCAGCAAGATGCAATCTGATCCCACACACCTATGGAAGTGGGAAAGCACTTGGGTTAATCTATCAGCTCATCAAAACTGAGAGCCTGAAGGGATGTTGAACTTTGTCATCTCCTTTTTTTATTATGCTGCCTCAAAATGAGCTGATTTTTCATGCTATAAAATGGCAATACAAAAGAATGCCAAAAGTTAATTCTTCAAATATCTGATCGAGGAATAGTAGTGGAATAAACACATTCTTCCTTTTATCTATTCTGCTTTTCTGTTTGGTTTTGGCATTGAACCTGCTCTGTCCCTCTTTGCCTTCTTTCAGTGCACAAATCATACATGAATCTCTCCAGCTCCCATTCCCTATTTCATTAAAAAAATGGAGTATGAAAGGTGTGCAGAAGCCCTGGAGGGAAGTGACACAAACCCAGATGTTGTACAATCTATGTCCCAGCTGCAATGAGCCTGCACGTGGCAGCTGCTTTTGCATAGCCATCAACAACAGCAGCTGGAGGGGCTCTGCTGTTAATGGCTCATCCCCCTGGAAGGAGCTAGTGTGAGGAAAAACAGCAGGCTTTATGTACAAGGTATCACATCGCTATGCTTTATGTTTTGCTTTTGTTATAAAACAAGCAGGAACCTAGTGAAAAAGAAAGCAAAATTAGATATGGTCCCTTGCCCTGAAAGTGCCATGAGATATTGCTCCCTGCCCTCTGATTAAGCCCTTGCCTTTCTGATTCAGTCCATAGGAGATCAAGGTATTTGTTACTGTATGAACTATTCTAAATACCTTTCCTAAGGCTGTTAAAAAAAAAAAAAAAAGTGGTCTAAAAGCAACATGAAAAAGAAAAAAAGGATCATGAGCTTTGGAGCCCATCCAGTGAATGCATATTCCTAGTGGGATTTTTTTTTCTCATCCTCAAAGAAAAAGGCATATTTTACGACAAATAAAACAAAATAGAGGTTTATATCCTCACTAAAGAAAAAGTAGTTTCCACCTTCATTGTCACTGTGTTTTGATATATGTTTAGTTGTGTTATATCCTAGGATAATCTAATTTCCATATAAAGTGTAGCCACTTTCAGTTTTACTATATAGTGTTCAGGGGAGACTTTGATTTGTGTGCCCTAGGGTAGACCTGAGAAATGCATAATTTTCTTTAAGTCCCTTCTGTCATGCACCATCAGTAAATTCCTGTACAGATTACAACATGGATGTTTAGTCAAAGGTCTGCACTCCCACGGAGTAGAGTGGGAGAGATAATAATAAACGTGTGGACCGAAGTGGAAAAAAAAAAGGTAAAAGAAAAGAGAGGAAGAGAGAGAGAAATCCCATTAAGAAAGGTTACTGAATCAAGAAGAATTTATCAAAAGTAGACTGGTGAGAGTGGCTCTTGAATTTTTATGAATTTGTGGGGCATACTAGTCAGTCTGCTTTGGACTGTAATTTCAGGTAATAGTGGAATTGGGACCACTAGGGCATAGTCTGTCACGGTTTCTAATCTCCACTGCTCTGGAACAACAGTTACACATCAATCCAATTAATCACCAGTGATAACAAAAGTTGTTTTTTTCCCACTTTAGAAATGTTTGGAGTTTGGTTTTTGTTGGTTTGTTTGTTTGTTTGTTTTTAGTGCAGAATTTTATCAGACACAATTTCTTTTTCCCTTGCGAAGAAAAGCTTATGAAGTTCATTTATACAGAGAGCATAAATCCTATCTCCTACTGTTTTCCCCTGTAACCTAACATGAAATATGGCTTATAGCTCAACTAATTCTCAACATTTAGTGTGAACTGATGAAAGTAGTTCATCACTCACAGGATGCACCAAGCTTGCAGCGGCACATACACACCAAGAAAGGTGCATACAGCAGAGTCATGGCATGACACATACAGTCTCAGATATACCCAAGCAGCCAGGTATCTTCATGATGTTCATTGGGGTTATATACCATTAAAAAATGAGTGCTTCCCATTTTACAGCAACACTGTCTCTCTTCCTTGTCACTCTTCCCCCTCCCCAGATTTATCTCCTTCTCTTAATGACTCTCTTTTTTTCAATTTGTGTCTCTCTCTGACAGATAGTACTTTGTCTCCTTGTTCTGCTGGCTTGGTGTGTGTCTTGCCTTGTTGGCTGCTCATTATTTGCACTATTTATTTGCAGGACATAGGTATAAGAACTTGCCCATAATCAGTTCAATAATTCCACTTCAAAACAAGCCATTCTGCTGCCACATATAATCCTGACAACTCATTATCCACCAGCCTGAATAGGTCTGGCTATTGCATATTAGCTGTGCTGCAACATCAGCCTCTTTCCCTTGCCTCCTACACTTTAATTCACTATTCAATTCCCCTTGCCAACCCTCAGTTGCATCGCTGCAATGGGAAGGGAAGGAGCACAGCAATGCAGCAGGGATGCCCTTCTCTTCCTGACTCCCCAAATACCACTTTTCTTGGTGAGAACATTTGAAACTGTATTTCCAACTTGTGACATATAAATTATTAGAGCCGACATTTACAATATCTCCCATCTGAAGCCTAAAAGATAACATTTGCCAGCCTGCAGGCAGGCAGGTATGATCACCCCATGTAATGGAAGAGTAAACTGAGGCACAGGATGAGGACGTGAATTTCCCGAAGTGTGGGAGTCCAGGAGAGCCAGAGGGAAAGTTACCAACTCTGAGAGAAGAATTACAGGCCGCAAGGGTTTGAGTAGAGTAGCGGTGGGTTTGTCACAGGGTGAGAAAAGTAGAATTTAGGGGATTTTAGAGTTGGAGTTTAAGGGACAAAATGGAGGGATTTGGGTATGTCTTGTCCTTCTTCTTCTTCTTCTTCTTCTTCATGTCCTCCATGTTCCACTGTGACGGTGACACTTTTCTATTGGGTTAGAGTAGGGACTCACTGTCCCACATAGGTGATAGGTATTGGCACAAAACTGTAAACATAACACACGTAATTTGTAGTATATAATGTTAGCACCAGCCCACAGAGGCAGAGAACCTCGTGCTTCGACCTGCAGAGAGGAGCTCGCAGGACAGAAAGAGAATGTTATAGATAAGAAGAAAATAAACAACCTTGAGAAGCACAAGCTACATTTCCTGACTCCTTCTTCAAGGCTCGGGCTGGGAAGAAAGACTTTTCCCAGGTCCCGAGGTCATCCTAGCCCCGAGATCTGACACCGAAGGAAGTCAGCCCTGCCCCTTAGATCATTATGCAGCTCCACGGTCAGGTGGATGAATGAGACAAACCTCTGTTGAGACACAGATGCACCCCACACCCCAGCCCCAGTGCCAGCCAGTGATCTCAGCAGAGAGGGCAAGGCAATGTTTTACTCTGTCCAGGGCCTGCCCTGGGAAGTGACTAGGAACAGAGCAGAGTGGTGGCCCCAGGGACCCCTAGGCACTCCACAGGGTGGGGAAATTTTCTTGCTGCTGCGTGCAGGAGGATCTCATCTTAAAAGATGAGACAGGAGATGGTCTCCATGGCAAACAGGAGTATATTGCTATGTTCCAAGAGACAGGAAAGTCAGACATTTAGTAAGGCAGATGAGGACCTTCATACAGAGGCAGGAGTATTCATGTGCAGTTCCTGCATCAGTGTGAAAGGAAAAGGTTGGATATGAGGTTTACTAGGCAGCAAATAGGTCTGTCTTGTATCTCCCTCTCTCCTTCAGTCAGGAAAGAACAGGTCTATTTCTAGTCATGGAGACCCAACTAACCAGAATGTTTCTTCTTGCAAAGTGGAGAACAGGGAAAATTTCACACCCCGATTTCTCTCAGATGGTTTGTGCAAGAGTCAAGCATGCGTTTGAAGCTGAGAATTCATGTATAGCTCAGAAGATGAATCAGGGTTTTGGCTCTGGCTCCTCTGCAGAGACAGCAAACCCCAGTGATGACCAACGTGGTGGCTCTTGCATCAGCTCCTCAAAGTGGCAAATGTCTCTGACTCAGTGTTTGTGCCAGGCCATACAGCACCACCTGGCTCAGCCTTTCAGGTCCTGTTATGGCAGAAACAATGGAAAGAGACTCTGATTTTGGACACTCAGTGGAGCTGCCAGGTAAGTTCAGCTACCACTGCCCTGAGATGCCTGGGAAGTTCCCAACCAGGTGTTGTGCACTCCAGCACCAAAAGACATTCAGTGCACAGCAAACCGCTCCCTTTTGTAGCACTGACCTGTGTTCCCCCTCCACATCAGGCATTCACTCTCCTGTCCTGTGTGAAGGGCATGCTGTTTACTCAGCACCATTCCACACCATCTCCAAAAGTGCAGCCTGTGCAAGCAGAGGTAGCACTTAGACCCCCATTTCCAGTTCATCACTGATATGTGACCTCTGCAGCAATGCCCGGGATGACAGGAAACCTCAACACTTCTGACATGCCAGATCTGTGCAATCCTGAGCAAGGTAAGGCAAGCTCCAGGCTTGCTTCTGCCTGTCCTTCAGCACAGACAGGGAGCAGCTTACACCTGGAAAGGTGGGAAAGAGTTACCATGCCAGTGAAAGTCTAACCTCTGTTAGGACACAAGTTCCATCATGAACTGTACATATGTAATTAGCATTCTTTCCTAGAAGGGCCCTGCAGTGATTAGTCCATTTAAGCAGAAGCTGCAGTTATCCAACTCCAGGGCAGTCACTACATCAACATTCACTATCCTGCATGTACCTCTTGGTGGCTTCAAGAGCCTCTGACAGCCCGTACCATGTGGGGCTCAACAGAAGCTGCAAGTGCCTGCTCCAGACAGTGTCAGATGGGTCTCAGGAGAAAAGAAAAGAGGTGATATTTGCTCTGCAGTTTGGAGCCATTAAGGCACCCATGCCACGACACATGGCTATATGTTTGCTGGGGACAGTGCTGCGTCTTTGGAGATAATGAGGCTGTTTGCTTTGAGAGAGTGGATGCAGATGGCTTTAGGAGACCTGTTCACACCTCTTTTATACCTCTGAGTTCTGTTGGTTGGCTGCTTTTGGCTGGGTTTGGTGTGAATGCTTAGGACAGAGAAGACTTGCTCTGGCTGAAGAAGTATTCTCAGCTCTTTTGCAGTGATACAGTTCCCAGCTGATGCCCCTAGGATGGGAGGGTCTGAGGGCACAATAAAACTGATAGCTTGAACAACTGGGCAAGGGGGTGCATGCACTCAGAATGCTCTCAGAGGACAGTGATATCTCTCCATGCTTTTCTGCTTCTTGTCTGTCTTAATCTTTTTGCACCATAGGGCTTTTTTTTTTAATCACCTTCCTAAGCTGTGCCAACTGACTGCAATTTTCTCTGTATCTTCCCTCAAATTCATAAACCATGATTTTCTGGGTCTCTCTTGTGGTTTCTTTTGCATGACCCTTACAGAAAATTTATGCAACAAGAAAGGGCTTTACACAGTAAAAGAGCTGCTAACAGCAAAGGGCAGAGAGTCAAAAGGCCTTGGGTGGTCAGTGGCCAGCTTTCACATAAAAGCCAAAGAGGGATATTAAGCAAAGGAGAGAGCAGCAGTGACAGCTGCCTGCCAGGACTGTAGCAGGGCTAAGTGCAGAGTGGGGGCTATGGCTGAGCATCAGGCAGGCTGAGAGCATTTCGCTGTGAGCTGCTCACAGCCTCTCCTCCCCCACAGGAGCACTGCTTTGTCCCACCCTCCACTTATTCTGTGGAGTGAGCCGGGCTGTGTCCCCACCCCAGAGGGACAGGGCTCATCACACCACCGAGACATCCCTGACTCTGTGGTTCGGGACCTGTTGGGCACAGAGTCCTGGTGTTTCTTAAGATATTTAAGAGAAACCTATAGAAAGGAATTAAAGAAATATAACTACAGTGATGACCCAACACTCTGGGACAGTAATTAATAATCTAGGATCTAGTGCAATGACCTAGATGAATTAGGAAGGCTGTCAGGAAAGAAGGAAATATGACAAGTATAGTCTCAGCACAGTTAAGAGAATTGTGGATGCAAATACAAAACAGGGTATTCATGAGTGGACAAGAGTAGTGCAGGGAAAGAACCTGGAGTGATCAGTCATGAAGAAATAAAGATGAATAGTTAATGAAAAGCCATAATTAAGAAAAGGCAAATACTGTCTTGGGATGTATGAGAAGGAAAATAATATGAAAAATATTACCCAGAGTGTTTTGTCAGAGCAGCTACCATCAGCTACTAATAGTGCTGGGTTTGTACCTCTGGAAGGTGAGGACAGGCATTCATCTTCAGGCAGACAAACAATACTCAAGAGCTCCCTTCCCTCCCTGGACCAACAAAGCCTCTGTTTGTTAACAAACACATGCACAGTGCAAGGTCAGTCAATTTTCAAGCTGTTTCAGGGGCTGAAAAAGCAGGGAGAGCTTAAACTTTCCTTTCTGGATCAGATGGCAGTTTTCACATCTTTATATTTGATGTTCATTTTTTAAATCTCTTGTTAGTACACAGTGAGTCCTAAAGCTATAGCAAGCACATGTGTGGACAAAGAGTTTATCTCCTGCTCACAGCATGCTCTTGTACACACTGTAGGAATTATGCACGATGGTGGCTAATGCAAAAGGAGATGTGACATTGCTGAAACGCAGGTGAGAGTCTGCTGAGCTGCAACCAGACAGCATCTAATGTCTGACTAAAATCACATGGTGACTTCTTCAATTTTCCTGAAATTACTGCTTCCAGCAGCTCCCATGCTGTATGGCCAGCAGCATGAGGAGAGACAGGAGGACAGCTGGCAGTAGGCAGGATGGCAAGCCTCTGAAGATAGCTGATGGCTGGAAGAATTACAGTACTCAAAGGTGGGTTGTCCAAAGGTCATAGTGGACTCATTGCAAGTTCTTGCCTGCCTTACTGCTTTTGGAAATTTTGTCCACCCACAGGAAGAGTTACCCACCTGGGCTACCCAAATCAGCACTCTGGGATGGTGGGACACTGACCCATAGCAGGCAGAAAAATGTGACTCAAAGAGAAGATAGCTGCTAAACCCCAAAAATGATGGGGTTGTCATGAAATACAAATCACTTGAGCTAAAATAAAAGCAGAATATGTTATAGAGAATGGGTAACTTGCAAGACAGGCACCGGCTGTGTCCTAAACATGAATGGACAAGGTAGTCTCAGAATGCAACAGAAATGGAAATGCCAGCAAACACAATGAGTGGAGCAGGAGTCTGATGTGGTTCTTTAAATAATGTAAATGGAAAATTGTTTCTGCCATCAGAGGGGGTGAGTACATTTCCCAGATGTAATCATGTTGAACTATGCATCCCTTATGCTTTTCCTTCTTGGTGGAAACATGAACCTTCTCAGCCCTTGTTCCCTGGGGACCCTACCCTGGTTTGACTGTGTCCTGAGCACCCACCCATCACTTGCACTGGAGCTGGGAGTGCACTTGGGCACATAAAGAGGAAGGGCAAGGGTGTCTCAAACCATCTTGAAGGGAGGCCCCTGGGGCTGATTTTACTTGGTCTCTTCCTTCCCCCTGTGTTTGCCATGTCAGGGGACCATCCTCTGAGGAGACTGATGGATTGTGTGTTGGGATAGGAGATTAAAAGAGGAGAAAAATATTCAGTGCTCAGGAGAAGAGGAAAATTATGAGGAAGACAAGGAGACTATCTACCTACCCGACTTCCTTAATCCTATAGAGGCAAGAAGTTACTTTAAAAGTCAATATTCCCTCTGTTTCCTCACCTACCTGTCTTTGAAGTGAGCTCTTGCCTGAGTTCTTTAAATTCTGCAAGGGAAGGGGTAAGAAAAGGGGTTGTCTTACCTCAGGAAAAACATCCATGCTGATAACTGTCTGACTTCCCTTTGATGTAGTGAAACTTGAGTCTCTAAGTACCACCACCAGTAAAACTGGACATGCTGAGCTCTATGCCCATGTTAACACCCTGGTTTGCCTGAAGCTGTGGAGGGACTTCTGTGGACAAAAGTTTGCTGCTAATAGACAGGAGGTTGGTCCTGTCCTTCCCCTCCCAGCTGGGCTACAGCAGCTGACATTGCCATCGTAGTGGTGGCTTTTTGCTGTTTGGATATAGTGAGTCCCTACCCCCTCTGACACACAGGAGACAAAACTCAAGTAAGTGTTTGCACATCTAGAAAGCAAATGTGATTCATTATTAATACAGACCTGTTTAAAGTGTGTTGCACTTTAGAGACTTTAGCTGATTGACAGATCCCTGACCTAAGGAGATTTCGTCCTATGTTTAAGCATCACAGGACAGGTAAGCATGGCAAACAAAGGAAGAGGTTAGCTGGAAGAGGCTGAAGGGCCACAAAATTAATATTCCATGCTAGCATGGCTCGTTTCACAAAAGTCTTACACACGCTGAAACTTTGCTGACACCAAGAAGTCTGCAAGGTTCAGAAAAGAATTTGGTATTTTACTGTTTATGAATAAATTTGAGTGGTTTCTAGGGAGTGTGCCTGACTCCAAAACCTTACTGAAACCACTGGAAAAAGCAGCAGTTTTCCATGAGGAGGTAGTGAGTTAGTGCTCCTTTACTCAGCAGTAGTTGTAGGCTCATGTGAAGATCAGGATACATAGTGTGGGGGTTCTAATGCAAATATTTGAGAACCTACTTTGGGGCTGTGAGTCAGAGGTAAAAAGATGACAAGAAATCCTTTAAGAAGTTAAAGTCTAGAAACAGCAAGTGGAGCAAACTGCTGCATGGCCTGGGGCCAAGGCTACAAGACAGGCAACCTCTTTGGGCAGTATTCTGGTTGAAAAAAGAGGTTTCAAATTTTGCTAAGGAAAATGCTTCCTGTGTTCTTGGTGCCTAAATAAAAAAGGTACTTCAAAGAAATATCTGATCACATACTGATAAAAGGCACAGTAAAGCAGATCACCTGCAGCAAGTACAGGTGCAGAAGCTGCAGGAATTAACCAAGGAGATATCCAGCTAGCAAGGTAATAAAATCTGTCTGAAGTTACCACCACATTGCAGCCCCACCTAGGGCTCTTAATCATGCTTTAGCTCCAAATTCCCTATTATTCATGTCCAAAATCCTTTGAAATCTCACTTGAGCTCTTAGGCTTTCCATGGCTAAGGATATGGTTTAAAAATATTGAGATGTCTCAAGCAAATGGCTTTGGAGTGGGGAAACATCTCCTGTCCATATTGCAGACCTTTTGTAATGATTGGTGGGATAACATTGACTGTGATCCTTTCAGTTCTTTTACACTCCTCCCTTGGAATGCATGAAGCAGCCTCTGGAGGGGCTTTTCTTCTCTTCACACTGAGACCCGTGGGTGCTCAGCTCCAGCGTACAATTAACCTTTGCTAATTTGCAGACTTCTCGTCAAACAAGGCAAATCCCATTGGAGCTTGGCTGGCAGTGACCAGGAAACCTTAGTGAATCTGCTGAAGAGAATGTCATGTACAGGGGTGCTCTCTTTCACCTCATTCTTTACATTTTCTGCTCTTCTGAGACATACATGGGCATGTTCTGTTTTCATAAGTACAGACCACTTTTATTCCAAAAACAAATTAACCTTTTTTTTAGGTATCTGAATAGAATTGCACTAGATAATTGTGGTCCTGATTGCCCTCATAGGCAGTACAGATGAGTCTTCTTTATGTGTTTTGCTTAATTTTGGTTCATTTTTTCTTTGCCACATGCCTGTACTATGGGGAAGTACTGAGCCTACACAATCTATGCAAACACAATCTGTGGTTGGAGCAAGAGGAATCACAGTTGAGTGACATTCTGTAATTCATCAAGAGGTCTGACACTGTGTTATAAAAAGACACTTTTCCGTATTTTGGAAAACCTTCTTCCAAACAAATGTTCAAGTACATTGTTTGCTCAAGCAATAATAACACTTTAATCTACGTTGTGCATACTCTTCAAAATAAGAGGTCAAAGAATAATAGTTCTCTCTGGTTTTAAAATGAATCCTTTAACAAATGCTTTTAGATGCAAAGATATCATGAAAGGATTTTTCTTACTTGGAGAATTTAACATCTTGCTGGAAGAAAAACCTTGTCCATGGAGTCCAAGATGACAGATAATGGGACTTATTCTTTTGGTGTCACAGATGTGTATCCCAAACTAATGTACTGCTCCCCTGTTCTTCAGCAGAATCACTGTTAAATCAAGGTCTGATGCAGTTGCTTCAAACTTCTCCACTGATATAAATCACCTCTGGATTAGGCCATCAGAGGATAAAGGAAGAAGTATCTGAATTTATTTATTTGCATCCTTACCCCCCATTGACTCAGTATGAAGAAAAGGAGGCTTGGCACATGGTGCCAGACACTCAGCACATTAAGCAGAGGGAGTGAAACAACCTGGGAGGTGGGTGAGACAGGTGTAGAGCAGCTGAAGCACTGTGGAGTTCACCAAATTCAGTCTCACTCACAGCTCAATGACACCAAGTGGGTGTGGGAGGAGACCTTGATCAAACTGGTACAGGATTCTCCTATTCCTCATCTACATATTCAACTCCTGAACATGATTGCCACAAAATATTACTGATCTCAAGCACTGATTTAGGAGCACCTCAAATACCCGGATGTTTCTATCAAAAGCAAACAACCTTGAGCTTTGCTTCTTTTTCTTATCAAAAATTAAATTAGTGCTGGGATTCAGCTCTTCCAGATTTACCACTGAAAAGACAAGTGCCAGTTCTATCCTAGTTCTGGATATCTTCTTTAGCTACCAGGCAGAAAAGGATACTTCCATAGGCCAGTCCATCCCACACATCTTCCATACCTCCTACAGGAATATAAAGTACTTGTTAAGCTTTCAGGTGGGCAATGCTGGGTAATATGAATGTGTCCTACATGTAATATAAATATCTCCTACAAGGACATGGGTATTACACCATGCTTGATCAGGATTTTGTTTACTGTACACTGTTAGCCCCAAAACTGCATAGAAAAATTCTTTTCTGTCTTGGCTGTTCCTTTGAAAAAGATTAGATGCCTGGCTGCTTTCAAATTCATTTAAAAGTCTAGAATGCAGCCAGATAGCACAACAGTCAATCATGACTGTTTTTATCAGGACCTCATCTGTTTCAGGATGTCAGTGGAAGCTCTGCTTAGCCAACCAGGGTAGAAGTTGCCCTAGGCTTGCCCCCCTCCCTCTGGCTATTATGTTGCTTTGCCAGCAGTTCCTGTATTTCATCTATAGTTTTAGGAACACCTTTTGCTGGAAGTTAGAAAGGTGAAAGCAAAAACTGGTAAGTTAAATTCAATAATAAGTTAATAAGGATAATTAGGCAATAGTGTAGAAAGACCATTTGTCTGAACATAAAGCTCTGGATATGTATGGCCATGTTAGAAAAGGCAAAAGTTGAAATAAGAAGGAATTCTGTAAAGCTAAGGGGTCAAAGTGGAGAGCCAAGATGATCTTTTTCTACCTGCAATTTTTAAGCATTTCTAATGACACAGGACTTTTGAAGGAGATGGGGGAAAATGTATCTTTCAAGTTTGCCTATTTGGCAGACAGTAATTCAGCTGAGCTAAGCAAAATGGAACTGACAAATGCCACTATCCTTGATCATAAGGGTTTTTCTCCTTTATTTTTAATGAATACAAGAAGGACCCAAAAGTTTTCCTACAAAAGACCATATCTGAAGATTTGCCAGAAAACTCAGGGTCACTGACTTAAGATGGAGCAAAATACAGCTACCTAAATTTTTAATGAGAAAGTACAACCTGAAAAGAACACAACTCCAACCTGCCATGCTAAGCTGGCCATCTTGAAGAGCTGCAACCATGCGTTAAACCTCTGTGAGCGTTCAGGACCTCAGTGGTACAGGCACAGCAGGACCAGGAAACATCAGCCTGGCTGATCCAAAAACTATTTTAACCTAAAAAGTTATTCTTTAAAGTGAAACCCAAGTCTGCAAAATTATTTTTCTCTTAGTATGTTTTTATAGAGATGAGCAACATCCTATTTTTTTTTTTTTTTCCCACTCAAATGAACAGCCATAATTCTAGATTTCCTGCAGCATTTTAGGTAAATTTCCATTCCTTCCTTTTTATCGAATACATATTCCTGGAAGGACTAAGAGGAGATAATCTTAATAAGTATCATGAATAATTTTATGAAGACAAAGGTGATTAAAAAACAAGTCCCAAATGTTTGTGAACCTCAGACTAATTTCCACCTCATTGATGCTGATGCTGCACATTGCAATTCTGAAATGGCCTCTCATGCCTCCCTGATGTTATTGATTGGAGAAGGTGCCGAGATGAGAACCAGGCTCTGCATTTCACATTTTAAGGTCACTTTTAACAAATGAGCTCATTCCACACCAAGCTGTCTTAGAGCATCTTCCCATAATAAACATAATAATTAACAAGCCCTCTTAAGGACTGCATAATAAGCAAGCCCTCTTGAGTAATTTTCAGGCATGGAGCAGTTGACCTTTTATAAGAACTTCATGCCTCTCCTCTAGCCCATCCCTGAGGGTCTGTCATGGCCAGCTCTGCCCACAGCCCTGCTGAGAAACCTGCATCTCCTCTTCTGCCCTGTGCTGCCTTGGGCTGCATCCACTTCCTGCTAGCCAGGCATCCCACGGGTGTTGGGAAAAGGAGAGCACTGAGCCACCATCTGGAGCTGACCTCAAAGCCCATAGAGATTCCCCACATGTGCAGGGTCTGGGTAATCACACACGACCCTGCAGGCAGATGGTGCCAAGCAGCAGGCATTTGGAAAAGCCCAATAGCACCCAAGGAAAGCCAGGGTTTTTTAAATTTCAATTAGTTTATAAGAGCACATGCATTTTTGAAACGTCATAATGATGAAGTAATTTTTATTTAATTCAATTTTTATGTTGTGGGATTCACCAGAGCTCTTCAATTCAGGTTACAAACTGTGTTATCCTAAACAACCAGGACAGGCTGCATGTTAGTCACCAGTTTGTTTCATGGATGCTTCAGCCTGGCTGGAAAAGGAAGGGGTTCTGCACAGTAGTCCCATTGCAAAGAACCTTGCCAGCACATTGAGGGAGGTGATCCTTCCTCTCTGTGTAGCCCTGGTGAGATTTCTGGAGTGCTAAGTTCAGGTCTGGGCTCCCCAGTACACAAGAGATGTTGACATACTGGAGTGTATCTGGGAAGCATCTTCATGTCCCTCTTCTGGACTCACTCCAATGAATCCTGGAGAAGGAAAAGCATCTCACCAGCTGGGGAATTCCAGCTTCTGCAACAGGGAGGCCTAAACATCAATGCAGTTTTCTAGAGAGCATGGGCCCTGGAAAGTTGCTTGGTATAATGAACATAATCCACATTTCCCAGATGGATGGTAAAGATAGAACAACTGCTGCCTAAGGAATTTAATTTTTTAGAGCAAAAGAGTTGTCTCTGTTGGAAGAATTCTACCTCTCCACACTCAGCCCCTCAGTGATGCTCCAGGAGAGACTGGCTGGCAGCAAGAGCCCTGCTGCTTCTGCCATCCTTCATCCAATGATGACCTTCTTCCAATGCCAAGATATTCCCAAGCTAGCAGTCATTCAGCTGGGCCTTCCTAGCAAATCAGGACCCCTGAGGTATCCCAAAGCTGCAATGGCTATAACAAACATTCAGAGAAAACTTCCTGGATGTCAGCAGAGGATAGAGCAATATCCCCACAGTGCTATGACAATTTTACCACGTAATAGTAGTTCTTTCCATGCCCCATAACTGCAGGTACAGTGGGATGATGGGATCACTGTCAGGTCCGGGTGGTGACATGCAATCTGAACACGTGACAAGACAAGTGTTATCTTATTTGCCTTTGGTTAAAAATTGTGATGATTTCTATACTTGCTGTATCATGATGACCTTGTTTCCCAGTTTCCACTTCCACTTTAGAAGATGGTCAGTTAGCTGCACTTAAAAATTGCCAGTCATCCTTAGCTTAAGACGAAAAATTTCACTGCTAAATTACTACTACCCTGTCCTCTCTTATTAGATGTTCTGCTATTTACTTGTATCTTTAAGATTTCATTTCTCTTATCATTGGAATTATTATAAATATCTTAACTGTATTTGGTATTCTCCAGTTCTGGTAATATTAGATTATAGCTGTGGAAAAATATATAACCACTTGTTTATAAACCTAGAATTGTGCACCTAGGCAATGTATCATCCAATAAATTTATTTGTTTGTCTTTTCCCAGTGATGAATCACTTTCTTCACACCACTGTACTCTAACCTCATAATGGCATTCATTATCATAACATATTCAAAGCCTCTGCCTGTGCATGTAGTGAGGAGTGGTTCTTATAATACAGATAAATGGGATGGTATCTGGATGGGATGGAAATCTGGTAGGTAGTGCTAAGCTAAGTTACAGTCACTCTATAGGATAAGAGTTCTACATTCATTTGTCCATTAGAAGTTAATACATAATTTGAATTAAAACCAGGTATTAGTATCTGGGCTTTCCCAATTCTGTTCTGCAGGACTGCATAGAATCATTGAATCATAGAAGGGTTAGGGTCAGAAGGCACCTTCAAAGGTCATCTAGTCCAACCCTCCCATGCAATCAGCAGGGATGTCTTCAACTAAATCAGGTTGCTCAGAGCTCCATCCTGCCTGTATCTAAGTGTTCCAGGGATGAGGCATCTACAGCCTCTGTGGTCAACCTGTTCCAGTGTTTCACCGCCTTCATCATAAAGAATTTCTTCCTTGTATCTAGTCTGAATCTACCCTCTTTTGGTTTAACAACATTACTCCTTGTCCTATTGCTACAGGCACTGCTGTAAAATCTTTCTCCATCTTTCTCCATCTTTCTTATAAGGTCCTTTTAAGTATTGAAAGGCCACAGTAAGATCTCCCTGGAGGCTTCTCTTCTCCAGGCTGAACAATTCCAACCCTCTCAGCATGTCTTCATAGGATAATTTTTGTGGCCCTGTAGCATGGTGCCCCCAGCAAAGATTTTTTTTCTTCCCAAACTCAAACTTTTCTCTATCATGGGCTCTGAGATGTGTCCTACCCTGCTATAATGATCTCTGTATTTGCTGTATCATTATAGCCTCATTTCAAAGGCTGGCATGCCTTCCCTGCTCCAGATATCAATAATCTTGTGATTTTTAGCAATGTAGTAATGGAAATAAAGGCAGATCAGGCTGCTGAGAGGCCCAGTTGAGTAGGAAGGTTTTTTCTTTGCATTTGATGTAAGGAATTGGCTTATGCTGAAGATGATGCATGGAGTAGTTCTCTACCCAGAAAGGGCAAACAGCTTTATTTCAGCAGAGAAGTTCAAGACATCTTTGTTTTGGCTGGGAAACAGATTATAAAGGATATCAATGCTTAGTAGTTTGGGATGTTTACACAGTAAGTTATGGGATCATTTTGCTTTAGGGAATTTTGGTAAGACATCTGCAGTAGTAATATAGCAACACATACATACAATAATGATGATAAGGTAACCATGGCAATGATGATAAAACAGAAATGATTCCAATACACACATGTCAGCCACAGAGGAAAGATCCATGAAAATAAACTGTTTAAGAAAATGAGTATGTCAAATGCATATGCTGAGGCCTAAAAGCCTCTTGTGCGAAGGGTAGTTGCATTACCCATTAGAATATCTTCTACTCTCTTGTTCCTTTTTTTTTTTCTTGTTAAACTAGAGACATGATGGACCTGGAGGGTATAAAAGGCAGTTTTGATAGATTTACTTTCTTAATTTTAGCAACAGAGTGAGTTAATAAGGATTTTGGTTTCTGAGGCAGCCACACAAATACCACAGTAATAATTTCTGTTTGATTGGACAGGCGAAGCAAGTACAGGACAAAATGTTTGAGCATTTCTACTTTTATCTCAGAATAAACCTGGAGTCAGACCCAGAATTTCTTTTAAAATTAGAGGCAGCAGTTTCTGTCTGAGATGACTGTATTATCATCAGAGGCTGACAATGGAGTGGCAGGTCTGGAAATGGGGATGATGTGCAGGTCAAGCTCAGGCACTCACAAGCCTCTGACTTGTGCAGTCACAAGAGCCCAACCAGGCTTTACAGCTTCACTGTTGAGTTCCAGTCTCTCTCAGTTATACACACAGCATGTCACTGTCCAGGTAGCACAGTGATCTCATAGATGTAAAGAGCAGCAGGTAAAGAAAGGAGCCCATCAGGGAGGGGCTTTGGAGAAGAAGAACAGTAATTTTTCAAGCAGTAACCAATCCCATAAACCTTATTAAGAAAAAATTCCCATTGATTTTAGCAAGAATTTTCCTGTGTTGGACTTAAAATATTCAGCCCACTGCAGTGTATTTCACAAGCCTTGGATTGCAAATATGGTTCACAGGTCCATAGGCTTGGATTAGCATTGTTAAAGACACTGAAGTTTCCACTCCTCCGTCTTTCAGGCTTGCAGCTTCATGGCAGTATCAACTGTTGCTTTTTTCCTCCTTGAAACAGAAAGGAAAAATATGAATTTGCAACATTACAAATCTGTTTTGCATAAGTGGTTGGGCCAAAGCCATCTCTGATAGAACTCTATTGCCTGGAGTTGTATATATTTTCTTCCTGCATTTCACTCCAGAAGTGTCATCACTGTAGGAAGTAAAATGATTTGGTAAGAACAATTGGAGAGATTATCACAAAGAGATCCTGATCTCAAACCTAATCCAAATCTCTGTCTAATACTCTTCACATCAAGTCCAAGTTCAATATACAGTGCACTAAATAATGCACTTGGCATCTCTTGGACCAGGCAGCAGAAGAAGGAGATGAATGCATAAAACAGGAAATGGATCATGGCCAATTAGTGGTGCAGAAACCATGGTGGGTCATTTCCAAAATAACAAATGAGCCTGGCAGGCTGGCATGTCTTTGTGCAGTGACCTGGATCAGGCAAGTGTTGAAGACCTTATCTGTGTGGGTTGGTTATGGTGCTGCAAGACGAGCTTAGGAGGCCCTGCTAGTCTGCAGGCACAGAGCAGCTGTGTGAGGGAAGGAACAAGAAGAACTTGAGATATAAGTCAAACTTGTCACTGCAAGACATTTAAAAATCATCTGAACTATGGTCCCCATTACTCAGAGCCTGCTTCTGTCCAAGAGAGATATCCATCCAGCAGGGAGGGGGAGAGGAAAGTCAAAGCACAGATTTCAGCCAATTTCTTTCACAGTTTTTTTTCCCTTTCAGTTTTTAAGAGGGAAAATAGCATCTGAGGAGCTGGGAACATCTAGCCAGGTCATTAGAGCTCCATGAGCCCAACTGAGCTCAGAGCCAACCAGGGCAGGCAAAATACAAACAAACCATACAAGATACTCCCTGCTGGAATGGGGCTGCAGGATAAAGAAGGGAAAGGGTAAGGAGAAACAGAGGCAGTGAAAGATGATGGGATTTGTCTTGGTTTGCTGTTGACCACAGTGGTGGGCACTGACCTCCCAGGAAGAGGTTGGTGAGACAACATGATGTCCCTAGCTAATGGCTGTCCTGATGGGTACCCTCTGGTTGGTCAGGGCAGACCCCCAATGTACAGAGAGAAGAATCTGTTCTAATGTTAAAAAAAACCACCTAGTAACAATAACACTAGGGGTTTGATGTTTACAGATGACTGTTAAATGAGAATGATCATATTAGTTCACTGTAACTTGATGTCAAGGTGAAATAGAACAAAAGATGAAGGGACCAGAAGCTTTTTTTTTTTGTGGCACATAGAAGAGAGGCAAAAAAAGTAAAAGAGAAGAAAACAGGGAATAAAGACATTTGAAAAGCTTTTCCTCACAGCTTTTGTTTAAAGGAGAACCATGTATTTATATGTACTTAATGTTTCTTTCTTGTTTTTCAGGCAAGGTGAGAAACTCAAAAGAATTGCTTCTTAAGTCCCACTGTATTTTCTTTCTGTTTTTTAACCTTACTAGTTTTGTTATGTGGCTGAAAAACATCTTACGTCAGTTGTGCCTTAGATTTCTTTCCGTCATTAAGGCTTTCAGCAAATAGTTTTCTCCACAGAAACAACTGGGGGCTGGATATTAAAAAATGTAATTTCTAGAACCTATACATGAATTGATGAGGCATAGGTGAAAATGAAGACAAAAGCAACTTTCTTGAAAAGGAGGCAGTTGGAATTGCAGCCTGGAATTATGCTGTACAATGCTTATTCCTGACACCAGACAAGTTTTACTCATTCTTCTTTCTGAGCTAGTTACTGATGCTATTACAGATAAATATGTTGACAGCTCATCTTAGGAAAAGAAATATCTCATCTCTGTAGAGAACCACCTGCAGGAAGGGGTGTGTGGCTGCATAATCTATACAAATCCTTGGGCAGAAAAACTGCATCTGTCTAGACAGGCAGAAAAATCTTCAATATTTTGTCTAGATCTTCAAGTCATCTGTAAGAAACCGAGGACTACTAGCTACAGTAGGTTGTGCTGAATTTTTGAGCATATTTATGTTGAGATTGAACTTCATGTAAGCTTTCACCATGAAACCCTTACACTTCAAAATTCTTCACAAAAGCTTTTTGAAGATTTCAGTTGCTCAAAATATATTTCAGCAATGATACTTCATTTTTATTTTATTTCTCAGAAATGTTGTTACAATATAAAATAGAATACAC
>VZTT01037996.1:16346-33528 GCA_013400855.1 Buphagus erythrorhynchus | reverse complement strand
GGGGATGGGAGGAGGTTTTATTTGTCCATCCTTGCACACAGAGAGCTGGAGAGTGTGTGAAGGACAATCTGAGCACTCAGCCAGGGAGCTGAGGGGAACCAGCCTGTGAATGTGCCATCATCTGTGTGCCTGGTGACAAGGAATACAAGCTAAAGCATTGCATTAAGGACCCAGAAATTCCCCTTGCAGAAATCTCACTCGGAAATAGTTTTGCAGTGGAAGAGACTATTGCTCCTTCCAGATCCTGTGCCTGGTTTGTGATGGTTTGTTCCCCTGATAATTTTCCCACAGGGATGTTTTGCACCAAAGCAGGACAGGTCAGAAATCATCTCCTTGGAGGTAGGGAAGGAAGGGAAGAATTTTATTGAGGACACCAATTTTTTATCCACACAAAGGACTAGAAGCACAAAAGGCATGAGGACCTGTTCTGTGGTGTTTTACTGGTGGATTTCTGCTCTTATCTCCAGGACAAAACTCCTGTTCTGCTCCTTCTTGGAAAATGTTGGAATTCGAGATTTTTGAGTAATTTTCTGTTTGGGCCTTTTGATCCAGCTTTCATGGATAAAAATTCACTGCCACAGCAGCCATGGGGGTGAAGGTGACTGGACTTGGTGTTCTCTCCTGGGTCCTCTCATTCAGAGGTCCCTATGGGATAAAGAAGAGTGAGAGTAAAGAAAATTCAGGGCAGCAAGAGACAGGGTAAGGACTGAAGTGTCTTCCACATGGTGATGGAAAGAACAGCATCAACCCTAAAAGCAAATGAACAGACAGCTCCAGCATCTGCTGCTATTGCAGAAATAGGTAAGGTTTCTTTTTGTTCTGGGAAATTAATGACCAAGAGTTTCTTGAAATTAATAAGGAAGGATTTCCTAATTAAGATTTGCAGCCTAAAGGGAGAATCTGGTTCTAGGTGAAGAAAGAAAGATAATTATAAACTACAGAAATGTAGTATGAGCCAGATCCTCACCATCTGCTGATTCAAGCTGAAACTCCTTTTAGTACAACTACCTTGGATTATATCGTGCTGCAACTTCAATCTTCTGCATCAAATCCAAGCATATGTACTGTTTGTTAAACTGCTTCTTTTTGTTTGTTCTTTTCCTGAGGTCCTGTTTGCATCAGGGAAAGATCTGCAGATTACAGCAGGAGCCAACCACAACTTTCCCAAAAGCTCTCATCTGACTCGAGTCCAAGTAAGTCCTACCTAACTCGGCAGAGCTAAGCTTAACTTTAAGTTTGTATCGACAGAAATGAAGAGCAGCAGCATTTTATGCAGTTATTTCTCAGTGGTGGAAAGATGTGGACAGATTCACAGGGAATTGGAAGATACCGCCCTTCATGGCAGCCCTGTGAGCACAACATTGCTCTGTTTGTGCTGCTGTAACCAAAAAACAGCCTTGAGCCCTTCATCCTTGCTCTTTGAAGCTTGCACTAGAGACAGATCCCCTTCTGAAGATATTTGCAGCCGTGTTATCAGCAGGTTTGCAGGAGAATGCCTCAATTGCAGGCACCTGCTTTAGGCATAAGGAGGGGAGCAGGTGTTGGCAGGATGAAAAGACTTAATCCCCTGATGAAAGGAACCAGGGGATGCTGCGTGTCCTTAGCTGCCACCAAAGACAGTGGCTGAGGAAATTGCCTGCCAGGTTCAAGGAGCTCTTCTTGTTCAGGCTGAGGTCCTACATAACACAAGACCCTACCCAGGGAGATAAATCCAGAAAAATGTTTTTGGAGAAAGCAGACAGGGACTGCATTAATTAACAGTGCAGCATATGCTGTTAGTACATGTTAATTCCATGTGCTGTTCCCTCTTTGGGTGGGTTTTCCCTTGCTCCAGAGAAGTCTGTCTGAGGCTTGTTGGCTGGCACAAAGAGTTTGAATATCATAATATACTCATAGCTAGGGTCAGTGTGGGTTTTACAGTCCTACAGCATTCACTGATGAACCTTCACCACTGGAAATATCCAGGTTGTCTGTAGTGCCAATTAATAAGAGGGGGCCCAAGAAATAATTGAGCTTTGCTGTGTAAAACTTCTTAGTCAAAGGAAAGAAAGGATTTATAGGAGGGAAAGTGCTCATCAATTTCCATGGTCACCATAAATACTGAAGCTGTGTTGACTATTCACTGGAGATAAGAATTAGGAGAAATTTCTGTCTTCACACAAAATATCATTGAAAATTCATCAAGTCCTTCTTTGGCTTCATTTTCACTAAATTAATACAAAGATATTTATTCAGTGGTATAAAATTTTGCAACACCCTTAGTCCAAAAATGGCATAAATCACAAATTTATCGATTTAATTACCAAATCTAGCCATTGTTTGTTTAACAAAATGAGGGGCCTCGATTCTGCTCTCTACCCAAGGTTAAATAAATGTTTCCTTAGGATTGTGGATGGTATGACTCCTGATTCAAATGAGTGTGAGAGAAGAATCAGGCCCAAAGAAGAGGGTTGTAAGTGCACACAACTAGGCTGGATCTCTTTAGGGTGTTGTAGGTGCACATTGGTCCATTCACCTAAAAGGTTGTATACAATTTTGCAGCAACAAAAGGTTTAGCTTTTAGAGTATGTATTGGTTTATTCTCTTAAATTCTCTGGAGGGAAATTACATGGTATTTTACAAGAAAACTGGAACATTACCATCCCTTCTTGCTGCTCCTTGATGCATCTGTTGTTTTCAATTAGCTTGATGGCATCCATTTTCAGAAAGCAGATGCTGCCCTCTTTTACACTGGTGCAATTCTGGAATAACTCCACTGACGTCAGTGAAGTGACTCCAAATTTATCCCCAGCAAAAGCAGAATTGGACCACAGGCTCTTTGTCTGCCTCTCTGCTCTGGAGCTCTGGGGAAGGTGTGCCACTGCCACACCATAAGGTGAGGGCGAGTGCCTGTCTGCTGTGCTGTCCTCAGCATTTTTGTGTCCTTGACACCCCCACTCACGTGCCTGGCTGGAGCAGGAGCCAGGCTGGCCTGGGGTGTGCATGGCCACCAAATTCCTCGTGCTGGATGGAGCACTTGCTGGCTCTGGATTCCTGACCACTCTCCATCTTAGCTTCCTCTTGCCTGGATATGTTTCCCAAGGAGACAGAGCTTTTCAAGCTGACAAAATGTAGTTGCAATTCTTAAGGAACAGAACAACAGAAGGGTGGCAGAGGTAGATGTGGAGACAAGCTCTGTGCCTCCTACGTTTTTTTGCTGATAGGGCTATGTGAAAAATCATTGCAGTCCTGGTAGGTTGGATCTACATCTGCTGGTTTCAAAGCCTCCATTTACAGCGAGTACTAGGTTGGAAAAAATGGGGCTTTCCTGCTCTAACTCTTCTGATCTCAGTCCTGCCTTCCCTGAAACTGGACAGAAAGCTTGGTGTAAAATCATCAGTTTGCTTTAAGGGAAAATACCACTGGAGATGGGACAGATGAGGGTGAATAGGTGGAATAGTTGTGGAATCATGGAATGGCCAGGGTTAGAAGGGACCTTAAAGACCATCTCATTCCAACCTCCTGCCATGGGCAGGGACACCTTCCACTAGCCCAGCTTGCTCAGAGCCCCATCCAGTCTGGTCTTGAATATCTCCAGGGATGGGGCAGCCACAGCTTCTCTGGGCAACCTGTGCCAGGGCCTCAGCACCCTCACAGGGAACAATTTCTTCCCAATATCCAATCTAACCCTGCTCTGTGTCAGTGTGAAGCCATTGCCCCTTGTCCTGTCACTCCAGGCCCTTGTCAAGAGTCTCTCTCCATCTTTCCTGTGGTTCCCTTCAGGCACTGGGAGGCCACAATGAGGTCACCCCAAAGCCTTCTCCTCTCCAGGCTGAACAATCCCAATTCCCTGAGCCTTTGCTCCCAGCAGAGCTGCTCCATCCCTCTGATCCCTTGGTGTCCCTGCTCTGGCCTGGCTCCAGCAGCTCCCTGTCCTTCACTCAGCCAGAGTGCCAGTGCCACTAACTGAGCCACCAGAGTAATGCAGCCATAAAAATCGAGGTGCAAGTCTTGGAAAATCTCAGAACAACCACGTTCAGTAACACCTGGGAAATGTTAATTCTGCAAGGCCTCATCTGGAATGCTGTGTGCGTTGTTGGTGACCTAAATTTGGTCAAGCAGGATGCACAGAAGAAGATCAAGAAGAATGATCAAGAATGGTGGATGGAAAGTGCTTTGCCAGTGGAAGCTGGAAGAGCCTGACTTTTCTAGGCCAGCAAAAGACTGACAAGACCTGTAGTTAGGAAAGTACTGGAGGCAAAATAACCAAAATAGAGGAAAATATGAGAAATTGTAAGACCTTCCTACATTTCTTGTGTCTCCAGATTGTTTGCCATACTGCACATGTACCTACAAAACACCAAATCCTGGTGATTTTACTATTAAATACTTGGCGTTTGTGGGTATGAGGGAGAGCTAGGAGAGGAACTGTGAGTCTTGGGAGGTTTTTTTCTCTGTGGGACGGAGGAGAGAGAAGTCCTAGGAGTGGGATATAACGGTGCAGGGGATACCATATCCCTCCAGGAGCTGGTCAGGAGGCAGAGAGCAAATTCACACCCTTTCAAAAACTCACCAAACTCTGTTCACTGCTCTTCCCCTCAACCTGGAATGGCTGCTCCCCTTGTCCAGTCCTTTCTCCCTCTCCAGCTCTTTGCTGACCTTCCTCTTTGCTGGAATCTGTGGTCATTCCTCCTGCCATGAGCTCCCTGGAATCATTGGAATGGTGCATTGCATCTGATATTGGGGGAAGCCTTGAACCAGCTCTGCTGCAGCTCTGTTAGATTATCTGATTCGAGCAACCTGCTCTGGTGGAAGGTGTTCCTGCCCCTCTGGCAGGAGGGTTGGAATGAGGTGATCTTTAAGATCCTTTCCAACCCAAACCAGTCTGTGGTTTGTTGCAGAAATAAGCAGTGACACATGGTCTTCAACAACTGCTCACGGAACCATTAAGGTTGGAAAACACCTCCAAGATAACCAAGTCCAGCCTTCAGTGGAATATCACAATGCCCAGTAAACCATATCATGAAGTGCTATGTCCACTCATTATTTGAATAATTACAGGGCTGGTGGCTCCAGCACTTCCTTGGGCAGTCTGTTCTCATGCTTAACTGCTCTTGTGGTAAAATTTTTTTCCTAATATCCAACCTGAACTTTCCCTGATGTAACTTCAGGCCCTTTCTGTAGTCCTGTCCCTTGCTCCCTTGGAGAAGAGGGTGACCCCCACCTGGCCACACCCTCCTGGCAGGGAGTTGTGGGGAGCAGCACTGTTGGGTACGAGGCCAGAGCAGCTGATCCCGTTGGCCACTGTGGCCTGAAGAGAGGAGCACAATGATTTCCTATGGCACACGCTGTTCTGACATAGACAGAACAAAACTTCACATTTCCTCTCTTACCTCTCTCAAATCGTTTCCCCTTGTGGAGGTGAAGATCCCCTTAAGCTCCCCTTAAGGAGGCAGAAAACATATTGACTGAGGTGGGAGCTTCATCCATTCAGCCAGCCCTGTGTCACAGAAGTGCCAGGAAGGAGCTGTCCTTAGACTTTGTCCTTGAGCTTTCCTGCTTGTTGATGCTCTTTATTCACTTCAGTGAGGAAACCATTGTCTTGACATTTCCATCTCTATTTTGGCCAGCTAGTTCTACTATTTAGCTTTTCTCCTGTGAGTAGAAAGTTGGTGAAGGGCCTGGAGGGGAAGCCACATGAGAAGCAGCTGGTGTCACTTGGTCTGTTCAGCTGGAGAAGAGCAGAGTGAGGGCAGAGCTCACAGCAGTTCTGCAGCTTCCTCACCAGGGGAGGAGGAGGGGCAGCTCTGATCTCTGCTCTGGGTGACCAGGGACAGGACCTGGGAACGGCTGGAGCTGTGTCAGGGCAGGGTTAGGGGGGATATCAGGGAAAGGTTCTTCCCCCAGAGGGTGTTGGGCACTGCCCAGGCTCCCCAGGGAATGGTCACAGCCCCAAGGCTGCCAGAGCTCCAGGAGTGTTTGGACAACGCTCCCAGGGATGCACAGGGTGGGATTGTTGGGGTGTCTGTGCAGGGCCAGGAGTACTCAATGATCCTTGTGGGTCCCTTCCAACTCAGGATATTCTGTGATTCTGTGATTCAATGAAGAAAAAAAGAAAAGCCAGGCAATGGACATGTTATGAATATCCATGCACATCACAAAATGTGATGTGGACACCACTTGTGCTCTATCACTGGCATTGGCAGGATGGTGAACACAAATCTGGTGGCCCCTAAAATGTCTTAAGGACCTGTCCCAAGCACTTAACATAATTTGAGTTATGGCAACAAGCCACATAAGAAAGGAGTTGTAAGAAATACAGAGTAAGCCAAAGAGTTTGATTTGAACTGTGAACACAGTGTTGCATTTATTTCTGATCTCAGTTTACTCACAGAATCATGGAACAGCCCAAGCTGGAAGGGACCCTTAGCAGTGTGTAGTTCTCAGGCTCTGAATGATTGTCATATTTTAGCATGTCAGAAATAGCACAGTCTGGCACATTCCTCTGAGAACTGTAGACTATGGCCTTTCATGCTTATGACAAAGCAATTGATCTTTGTAGTCTGTCCTTGGAAATGACTTTCTGAAACATTTTGGACAGTATTCACTGCCACATTAGCCTGGTATTTGATGACCTGCCACAGTTTTCAGCAGCAGACTGCAAACATTTCTCTAGGACATTTTTCCCTCAAAAAGTACCCCTTCCTCAAAATCAGCAATATTTGTGAGAGAAGTTTCATTTCAGTTAATTTTGGTGCTTTTTACAAAAGGCACATTTGGAAAATTATGTAATGTGCACAATCCCTTTCTTAATATTCTAAACATTTTTTGCCTTTTTTTTTTTTCTAAGAAAATGCATATAAAAAAGGTAAAATACAAAATTTTGCCATTTTGCTTTTTTCATCTGATTGTTTTTTGTTTGGTTTTTCTTTCCTTTTTGTTTGTTTGTGGTTTTTTCTTTGTTTTTTCTAACTTTGATCTGGAATAACATATATAACATGGATTTGGGGTTTGTGTTTTATTTTCTTTTGGAAGGGAGGGGATTATCCTGAGTTTAGGGGAGTTTATTTTTAATAAACTTTTTATTTTTAAGCAATGTAGTGGTAGGCATTGGTTTTTCCTGTTCATTACCAGTGTGGCTCCAGTGTCAGCTCCAGTACTTCCTTGAATTCAGTTAGGTGACACTCAGATGCTCCAGAAGAGATGGAATGACAGCCCAAACCTCATGGATACTACAGCATGTATTCCCAGTGACAGAAGGGATGTTCCAGTGCTTTGGCTATGGCTGAGCCAAGCCAGTTGTTCCTTTCTGCAGCTGCAACACCTGCCCTGGTGAGAAAGTTTGGGTTTTTTTTATGAGACCAAGCTGCTTTTCCAGTGCTGTCAGAACATGTCATTCTGAATTGTGAGCTCCTCCTGTTCCCACTCAGCTGGTCAGCTTTTAGGATCTTTTTACTCAAAGATTATGTAATAAGAAAAAAAAATTAAAAACTACAAAAAAACTTGTTACTAAAATTTTCTGGGTGAATTGAGAATGGAAGGAAAAGGGGCTATCTGCAGAGGACTGTAGCTCCCCCCTCACTTACAGTTTTCCTAGCTCTTCAAAAACCAAACCTGTGCAGATCTGTGAGCTGCCACTAACACTTGGCTAAGGGGGTTTCAGAGGAGATGAGCTGAGAGTTCCTTGCACAGTAACCACTAATCAGCATCCCCATAGAAGATGTTTGAATACATATTGATCAAGCCAGCTGCAGCTGGGAGGGGTTCTGGAGGCTGATGCAGCTTTCCTCTCCATCCCCAATCATGAAAACTGTGTAGAAAATCCACCCACTGGTACTTCTGGCCCTGGCATTTCTGCCTGTTGTAAATGCATCAAAAGGTTGTGTGGGTTTTTTGATACTTAGGAGACTACTTAGGAAGGAAGGTGATTAAATGCTGGGCTTGGAGTCAAGGGGACAGTCCCCAGTACTGCCACGTGGCCTTTGGATGTCCCTCATATCTCAGGGCCTCAGCAATATGATGGGACAGTATAAAGTCATTGGTTTCCTTCTTTTCCCTAAACCTTTTAGACAGGGAGATCTTTCTGAGTATTCCTCATCTCCTCCTTGACACCTGGATAATGTCAGGTGCAGCTGGGAACCTCTCCTCCCTTGGGACATGGTAACAAACAGATGGGCAGTGAGGATGAAAAAATACACAGGAAAATGTTTGTCTCTGCACAAGATTCATGGAATACCCAAATGCTGACAGGTCCTGCTGTTGCCTGGCTCTGTGTTGGGCTTGGCTGATCTGATCCCTGTTTTCCAGGCTCAGGCACAAAACACTCAGAGCAGATCCCTCGTTTGTGACTCTCCCTTCCCTTGCTGGCTGCCTGATAATTAAAAGCGTGCAAAAATATTTCTGTCTGACAAAGCCCAGAGCTGACTTAACTGCAAGGTGAATTGAAAATTCCTGGAATGCTCACTCCATGGAGATAAGAGGCTGAAATCACTTTTCACAGCTAGTTCAGAAGAAAGGAACTGAAACAAGTTCTTCTCTTCTACCCCCTGAGTTCCCCTCAGGCACCAAGGTGTTAAAACAGAAGAAAAGTATGCTGGAGGTGGAAGGAGTTCACCATCTCTTTCAGAGGTTCGTGTCAACTCTCCAAGCATGAAGGACTGGTACTGAGCAGTCAAATCTGCACTTTGAATCTGGCAGGACTGGGGGGGTTTTGTGCAGATTTTCGCTGGCATTGTTAGGAACTAATCCTCCTAAACGATTTGGTAGCTTTTCTTCCTTTATGGTATTTCAGAGGGATATGAGGATACGTAGAGTAGCAATTACAGCTCTTCATGGTTTATATTTAGTCATATATTGGTGATTCAGAAGCAAGCATATGTAAAAAGACCCAGATGAATCCTCTTGCAAATTCCTTCCTGTCCTACAGCACATTTAGGTGCTGAAGTCTTACAAGCAATGAGTCTTACAAAAACCTTATGTTTTTGGAGAGGGAATCTTGCTAGGTCTTTATCCATCATGATGCATGAAGCTTTTTTTTTTTGATGGCTGAAATGTTTTAACAGCCCTGCTGATACAGAGACTTGGTTTCAGGCAAATGGAGCCAAATTCTCAGCTGGTGTTCATGCATCAGCACAGTTTTCTTCTGATGCCAACTAGGCAGTGTGGTACAGGGTGCTTTAGAAGCCTTTTTTTATAATTTAGGAATTTTTTGGGTCTATTTACCATATCCTTGGGAAGCAAGACCTGTTTATCTTGAAAATTCAATGTTTTGAAGTGCAACTAAAATTCCCATTTGAATGTTTTTTGAGTTCTGACTGCTGGCTGTGCCACAGCACCAAGCTGGTCTGTGGACAGACTGATGCTCACAGGCACAGTCTGGGCTAGGATCTGGGATGGATTCCTGTACCTCAATTACTCTGACTCTGGAAGAGAAATAATATTTTTCTCTCCTCAATGTGCAGTGGGGTGTTTATCAGTGGTAAAGTTCTAGATACACTCATTTATCTTCAGATAATGCAAATGGCCATTTTTTTCCTGCAGGGAATCACAAGCAGATGGCGTGAGGCAGGCCTGGGAAATTAGAATCATAGAATTACAGAATGGCTTGGGTTGGAAGGGACCTTAAAGATCATCTCATTCCAGTGCCCCTGCCATGGACAGAGACACCTTCCACTAGACCAGGGTGTTCAGAGCCCCATCCAGCCTGGCCTGGGACACTTCTAGGGATGGGGATTGAACCTAGATGTGCAGCTGAGGCAGCTGCTTACTCTGAGATCTTCAAGGAGCTTCTCTGATCTCTTCCTGATTTCACATGGTTGTAACCTCTGTAAAGGGTGTCTATATTTTCACAGCTGGAAACAGGATATATGGGATGTTGACCCTCTTTACTTGCTTCAGTAATGTTGCTGCCATTAATAATTCTTTTTCAGGAAGAAATTGTTCCCTGTGAGGGTAGTGAGGCCCTGGCACAGGTTGCCCAGAGAAACTGTGGCTGCCCCATCCCTGGCAGTGTCCAAGGCCAGGTTGGATGGGGCTCTGAGCAACCTGGGATAGTGGAAGGTGTCCCTGCCCATGGCAGGGGTTGGAACCAAATGATTTTTAGGATCCCTTCCAACCCAAGTGATTCTCTGAATATTTCCCTGTGCCCCTACATCCCTTTCCATGCTTTCTGTCAATAATTGGAAACCTCACTACAGTGTCTTCAGATGACTATAGTAGGAGTATAAATAGTTAACTAAGCAGCCAGGCACTCATGAGAAACCATAAATTCACACATCCAGAACTTTCAGAGAAGGTGGCATTTAAGAAAATGCCAAAACACACCATGGCCATTAGGAATTTTTTCTAATTACTTTAATGGAGCAGAGTTGGAGCAATAGCAAGTGCATTTGAGAACCCTGCCTCTTGCTCCAAGCAGCAGGTCAGGGGTGATCCTGGGGTGCATTGGGAAGAGCAGTGCCAGCAGGTCAGGGAGTGATCCTGCCCCTCTGCCCAGCCCTGGGAGGCACATCTGGACAGCTGTGTCCAGCTCTGGGATCATCAGCACAGGAGGGACAGGGAGCTCCTGGAGCGGGGCCAGCCGAGGCTGCAGAGATGATTTAGGGCCTGGAGCATCTCTGGCAGGGAAAGGCTGAGGGAGCTGGGGCTGTCCAGGCTGGAGAGGAGCCCCAGCTGAGAGGGGCCCTCAGCCCTGGGTGTCCCTGTGTGCAGGGAGGGCTCCGAGCAGGGCCCAGGCTCTGCTCCGGGGGCCCAGCAATGGCACCAGAGCCACGGGCAGGGACTGAGCCCAGGGGCTTCCACCTGCACAGGAGGCACAACTTCTTCCCTGGGCACTGCCTGAGTCTCTTCCACAGGAGACATGAACTTGCTGCTTGCATTCCCATTGCTGGTTTTGATCACAGAGGAACCCTGGAGACCCTTGGGATGAGGGGAGAGATAAGGAGTGGAGATGACTGTGGCCACTGCCACAATCATGGCAGGAATTTCCCTGTCCCTAAGCCCCTTTCCCACATTTCTGAGCAGCAGCTGCTATTCTGGCTTCCCAGGGCTGGGCTGGAAGCAGAGCAGGCAGCAGGACCATGGCTGTTCTGCTGTCCCCAGCAGGCTGTTGTCCTTAGCAACTGCTGTCTTTGCCTCTGCTGCAGAGGGATGCTCCAGACCTTGTGGCTCAGTATCTAAAGTGAGGGAAGAAGAAGGAAGAGAAAGGCATGTTCAGGGTTTGTTTTGGTGGGATTTTGTGCGCTGGTTCCCTTGGGATATTTCAAAAGGCATTTAAAACAGCAGTGAAGAGAAGAGAGATGAGGATTTAATGAGGGCTAGCAATGAGGTTAAAGCTGATAAGGAAGGTTGGATTCAAGTTGAGCAGAACTCTGGTTGCTTCATCTTCTCAGCCACTTTAAGCTGAAAACCTTTGTGGTCCTTTCTAAAAATTTTAATAAGGACAAGTGTATCTTGTTGAATTTTAATGTAAAGTCATTGACTCTGCAGTTCTCCCAAAATATTGCTCTTGAAGGGATACTTTGTGAGCCAAGGGAAAAACCTAAACCCTGTGTCACAGGCTCCTCCAGCACTGACATGAAGGTTTTGAAATCTGCACAGCCCAAATTTTAACGTCTATGGTTTGGCTGCATCCTTGACCCATAAATGGGAAAGGACTGGGAAACTGTGTGGATGCTGTACCAGTTGAACAAGAGCTGATGTGCCAGGTGTGTTTGTGCATGTGAAGGTGTGGTGGAAAGCTGCAGGCTCCCCAAACTGTGAGAGTTCTACAGTGATCTTAAGTAAAATGCAATTGGTGGTGTGGTAAATAGCAAGATTGCAAAGTGAATTTGGTTTTGTACAGTACTTTGAAGTGTGTTGGAAACAATAGGTGGTCATAGAATCAGAGAGTAATTAATTTTGGGAAAGACCTCCATGATCATCAAGTCCAGCTATCTGATCCCCACCTTGTCCCCAGACCATGGCACTGAGTGCCACGTCCAGTCATTCTCCAGAGATGGAGATCCCACCCCCTCCCTGGACAGCCCCTTCCAATGCTTGACCACTCTTTCCATGGAGAAATTCCTCCAGATGTCCAAGCTGAACCTCCCCTGGCACAGCTTGAGGCCATTTCTTCTCATCCTGTCCCTTGTTCCCCCCAGCTGTCCCCTCCTGTCAGGGAGTTGTGCAGAGCCAGAAGGTCCCCCCTGAGCCTCCTTTTCTCCAGGCTGAGCCCCTTTCCCAGCTCCCTCAGGTGCTCTTCACAGGACTGGCTCTCCAGACCCTTCCTTGTTATTAATTAATCTCAGAGATTACTGAATACAATTTCTCAGCAGCAAAACTCGGTAATTTTTCTGGAGGGTTGGTGTGTAGCTTCCAATGGACCCTTTTCTGGTGGGGGAAATCACTGATGTTTATTCCAGCAAAATGCCCACAGAAAGAGGGGTGATCTTTCTGGGCAAAGACATGCAGCAGCATGGGAGATTCTGTGGAATTCTACTGAATTCCGAAAAGCCTGAAAATTCACAGGAAATTTGAATTGCAGTGGGGGAAAAGTCTGACTTCGGGAAAAATCCTGGCTGTTGCTGCCAGGAAGCGGCCCCGAGAGCCCAGGAGGAGTTTGTGGGATGTCGCAGTGCCATCCTGTGGGCCAGCGAGGAATGAGACAAGGGACACCTGCACGGGTGCTCCCTCACTCCCACCAGCGGGATACGGGAGAGAATGGGAAGGGCAAGACCTGGATAACCCCTGGGTTGGTATAAGGGCAGCTTTACAGGGAAAGGAAGAGCAGTGCACGCTAGCAAAGAAAAATAGGGAATTAATTCCCTGCTTGCCCAGGCTCAGCCATCCCTAGGAGAGCAGGGTCCCATCACACTTAAGGGTGACATGGGCAGACAAACACCATCACCCTGAACATCCATCCCTTTCCATCTTCTTCCCCCCATTTACACACTGGTGGTGACGCTGTAAGGTCTGGAATGTCCCTTTGGTCACTTGGGGTCTCCTGTCCCGGCTGTGTCTCCTGCCATGCACCCCCAGCCCCCTTGCCAGCATGGCAGTAGGAAAACCAGCTGGGTCTGTGTCAGCACAACCAAAACCACCCCTGAATTATCAGTCCTGTGTTCAGCACAAACCTGAAATACAGCCCCTGTGGAGGAATTAGTTCTGTCCCAGGCAAAACCAGCCCAGCCACGAGGCTCTGCTCCCATGGGCAGCACTGTCTGCCTCAGCATTTATTAATCCATTTCCTTTTATGTACAGAAATACAAGATTTTCTGTGTTTTTATGTCTCCAGAGTTGGCTTTGAAGGAGCTGCTTTGGTGGCAGCTGAGGACAAGCACTTAGCCTTGGGCTGGATTTAGGGAATGGATGTGGGACTTGCCACATTTTCTGGAGCAAGTCAGTGTAGTCTTTGCACAATGTCACTAAACCCAACAACGTCCTTTTAATGTCAGAATGAAACACAACATGTGCTGGAAAGTCAGGATTGCTCAAGGGAATCCCAGATGGCTCCCAGGGAGAGAAGTGTGAGCTGCATATGGCCAGCACTGTGTGGGGTTAAACTGGGGGTTTAATTTGAGGAAGGATGCTGCAGTGTTGGCAATTTCCTTGAATATTTTGATTTGCTCAGTCAAACTAAAACAACCAATCTCACATGAGGCTGTGCTGGATCTTTCCACTTAGTTATACCAGCTGATTTGATGTGTCCTTTGCTACAGAGAAACACTGGAAGGAGTTCATCCTCTCGTTAGGAACAGAGCTGCTCACTTCACGATCCTGCTGCTCTTTTCTGCTTCTCTGCTTTAAGATGCGCACTATAAATACATTGGAGCTGGTCTGCTTAATCACCTCTCCCTTATCTCTGCACAGTGTGATAGCCTGGCTGCCACAGGGGTCTGTCCTAATGAAAGTGAGTAAAATTTGCTGCAGTGGAGTTACATTCACTTGAAGTAACTTTTCCTATATTTTTGCCATACCCAGGGACATTCAAAGCCTGAAATTATTCTCAGTTAACTCTCTAGAATCTGCTTCTGTCTGTAGATCTTCTTCCTTGCATGTATAGTCTGAATGGGATTGCATCTCTCACCATTGAGGGGGATTCCAAGACCTTGCATGGTAGCAGGAGGCAGCAGTTTGATTTTAAACATGAGTGTTATTCCATGTTTTCAATTCAGAAATGTAGAAGGTGTCTGAAATGGGGTTGAAAAGTTGCCCAGTTTAGAGTTTAGATCCCATTCCAGAGCATAGTCCAATTTTTCATGTCTCTGGTCTCAGAAAACTTCACTGAGGATTGTTGAGCTATTTATTATTAATCAAGGCATCAGTATCAGGCTCTCAAAATTAAGTACAATAAAGGGTAGAGAAATGAGTGTCTAAAATTAACCCCCAGCAACCCTCTACACATAAATGAGATCCACCTTGTAGAAAATGATAGCAGTGTAGTGAGTTTTGTTTCTGTACAGGACCTGCATTCTGCTTTCTGGAACTCAGCCCCTTTAGACTTCAAGCTGAGCATCCAATGTCATTCACCACGTGGGAAATTCTTGGTTTAGTTTTGTACTTTAAATAGTATTTAAAAGTAACTAAGCAATAACTGAGTAATGAGTAAGTCATAGGCAAGGAGTACTTTGGTATTTTGTTTCTCTTATGCTTCACATTTGCCTTCATGCACATTCCTTTTAGGTGCTTTATTGCTTTTGTATTTATAGAGTTATAGAAAAATCTTCTTTGGTCCACCTGCCACTCTTCTGGCCCAGTCCAAACCTTTCCTGTTGCTTTCTCTGTGTGAGTGAAAGTAATCACTATTTTGATGGTGCTTTCCAGCACTGTCATAAATTTGGATATAGGATGGTTTCATGCCAGTCTCTCTCTGCTGTGCTGTGCTGGCTAAACCCTGACTTAGTGGACAGATTTAGAATGTGAGGTTTGCTGGCCATCACTGGTTGGGTTTTTCCCCAATATTTGCAGTGTTGAATGATTGTTTGTTCTGCTGTAACTGAATAAAACAGCTCAGTTATACTTTCCAAGATGTTTGCAGAGATCTGCTTAAGGCTGCAGTGTTTGATCCCTGCAGATGCTGTTTCTAGAACACCTGATGAAAGGTTGTCCAGAGAAATTTGGATTTGGGTTTTTTGATTTGCAGGTAATTCAAGAAAATTCTTCATGCTAAACTCAGAAACCTGTTTATAAAATTCATTACCTTTTTATTTACTGGGACCATTTCTTTTGCACAACCCTTGCTTTGAATAGGGAAGTAACATTACACACCTTAAACATGCAGCACTTCAAGAGGAGTCACGTTTGCTGCCAGAGAATTTTCCTAAATGAATTTACAAACTATAAAGGAGCAGGAATCTTTTCCCTGCAGGTCAGAAACAAGCTCTAAGAAAGTATGTTTTACAATTTCTAAGCAAATTTTTTTTATTATTTTTAATATACACAATGGATAAAAGGAGATCCTAGACATCAAATATTGACTATTTAGAGCCTCATCCTCTCCCCTTTCCCAGTGGAACATCTCTACTACTTTAGGGAAAATCCATGTCATATTCCTAAGTGTAGAACTAAAACTAGAATCAGACCAAACCACCAGAGTGATTGCTCACTCTGCTGGGAAATTTAGAAATTTGGATAGGTTCAATCCATGCAGCTGCTGCAGATATATTTTTCTGCCTCTGAATTGTCTGATGGGGTCTCTGCCTTACTGAGCTCCAAACAATCACTGGGATTCAATTATTACAGCTCTGAATCTCTTGAAAACTGTGAGCTGGCCTTAGCATCTCAATTTGTTCATCCTCTGTAATCCCTGGAGTGAAAACTCTCTTCTCCAACATATAAATCCACAGGAAAAAGCTTGACATGAAAGAAAACTCGCTGAGGGAATTTTGCTTTGAAGATCAGCACGTATTTAGCCTGGAAAGCAGAGATTGCTCACAGTTGTGGTGAACTCAAAGCAAGAAAGTTGTGCATTTTGTTGGTAGACCTGGCTTTTATTTGTCTTAGAAAACTTTTTGAAGAGCAGATGCAAATGTGTTGGTGTATATTTCTATTTCTATTTCTATTTCTATTTCTATTTCTATTTCTATTTCTATTCCTATTCCTATTCCTATTTCTATTATTTATATTAATATTTGGATGCATATTTATATATTTTTTGTGCTGCTGACATTTTCTCCTTTCGGAACCTAGGAAGAGCTGTTGACAAATCTTGTTCACTTCATAGGCTTCTCCCATCTCTGGTATTTCTCCCACTTCTTTCTCCTCCTTTGGGCCTTGGCAATGTGACAAACAACCTTGTGGCCCAGGGCTTTCTCACTGCCACACTTTTTACAGCCTGTTCTTTTTCTTTTTCTGGCTACTTGAGTCATTGCCAAGCAGTAGCAGGAGCTGTGGGAGCTCGAGGACTGGAAAGTGTATGATTTTCATGGTGGAATAAGCTGCTTTCAAACCCCTGCACTGAGAGGGAAAGGGAACTGTGCTAGAAAATGTTGTGTAAAAACATAAATAGTGCAAACTCCTTGCAGTGCAAGGCTTGAGCTGCTCAGCATTTCAGCAGGCACAAGCTGAACTTCTTTAAGCTCATTACTAGCCCTGCTCCCACAATTAAGTCTGGACCTGAGAGCTTTGTTTAGCACTTGGGAGTGCTGAAATGATGGATTTAAGATCATATCCTATCCATGTGATGGGTTAACCCTGGCTGGATGCCAGCTGCCCCCCAAAGCCACTCAGTCACTCTCCATCCTCAGCTCTACAGGGAAAATATCCTTAAAGACTCCTCACACTCTTCCTCTGGTCCAGTGTGGGGTCCCTCCCATGGGAATCAGTCCTCCAGGAACTTCTCCAGTGCAAGCCTTTTCTGTGGGCTGCAGTTCTCCATTTATTACAGTCATTTTTTCTTTCTCCTTCTTTTGTTGTGGAAGACTGCTGATACTTTTAATAACTTATTAACAGCCCTTTAGGTTTCATGAGTCAAAAGATGCACAGATGGACTGCACAAAACTGTGACAATGGTGAAGTCCCTAAAGGAAGAAAAGTTCTTGCAGACCCAACTTTTTTTGTCCTGCTGTGNTGCAATGCATCCTAACAAACTTTGCAACTTTCTAATAAACATATTTCATCTCATGCAAGAAGACAGGTGTGCAATTCCCAGGAGCTGCAAAGCAAAATTGGCCCCAAAGCCAATCCCAGTAAGCATCAAGGTCAGCAAAGAAATGTAATGAAACTT
>VZTT01037996.1:0-15879 GCA_013400855.1 Buphagus erythrorhynchus | reverse complement strand
AAAGAAATGTAATGAAACTTCCCATTTTAGCCAGCTGCGATTGACAACAGATTTCAAATTCAGCCCCTTCAAATATTCTCAGGAAGAAGTTAACCCTTAGGTTGTTGTGGCTTTACTGTGATCCATGTAGAATAACACCTTTTTCTTGTGCATTATTTTTAACACAATACTTTTTTTTTTTTCCCTTGCTAGGCTGGATTGTGAATGCTTCAAGGCTGCCGTTGTCAGGACACTGCAAAAGAGGTTTTTGAATCTTCTTCCTGTAGAGTTGGTGGAGTTTCTCTCTATGCAGAGGGTACAGCCTTTTTGGTCAGGAAACTGTTTTCCTTGCTCTGTGGTTTTCTTGTTGCTGCTGCTTTTAAAGAGATCAACACTCTTAGTTCCTGGAAACTGAAACTAAATGTGAACAGGGACTGGAGGAAGGAAGCAGGAGAATCCCCTACAATATTCCAATGCCTCGTGTTTCTGGGAAAACTAAATAAAGCAGGATTCCACTGCCAGTGGCTAAATAGCAGCGATTTATGAGCTGTTCCTCAAATGCCCCAGACAAGCACTGAGTCCTGTGGGAAGCTGGAGACTGACACAGGACACCTCCAGAAGAGCCTGCTGTTGAAACTTCCTTTCAAGCCTTTTTTTTTCAAGTGGAGCATCCAGACCTGGCAAATGCATAAGGTCAGCCCTGAGAAGAGCAAGGAGCTCTCTCTACGAAAATCAAGCAAGTGGCTGAGGTCTGTCCATTTGTCTGCCTATCTTCTTGGCCTTGGATTACTGTGCTTTTCAAAGCTGTGCTTTCATAACTCAGATGAAAAGGTAGATGTTTCATATAGCTCTACAAGTAGTAATCATCCTGTTCATGCAAAATATCTGCTACCTGAGGGATGGGCACAAACCAGAGGTGTTTCTCATTTACCTACAAAGCATCTGGCTTTAGCATCTGTACAGTCAGTTGTGAACAAGTGAGTCCATTGCCTGCTCTAACAGAGTTAGTGACTTATTTTCAGTGGTTGTAGAGAATTTCACTGAAATAGCACAGTTTGTAGTCTATTGTGTGACTTAGGAGACACAAGAGCCAGACAATTCTGCAATTGTAATATAATTGTACACGGTGCTCCCAGAAAATGCTCTGAAGTCTTCTCCCGTTGCACCATTGTGATAAAAACCTCTGCTGCTTTTCAAGCTCCACAAGTCCATGCTGTGCCATGCTGAAGGTGATAGAAAACCCAATTAGCTCTGAAAAGTGAAGGGCAGAGAGGGGTGCTCTGTCCTGGAATTCCCTCTCTTTGGCAGCAGCAAAGGTCAGCCATGCAGCCAAATTTCTGTGAGCATGTATGAATCCAGCTTGTGTGTGTTGCCAGCTCTCTGCACAGGAGAGTGGGAGGAGGGGTAGGAAGAATTCATTCTGGAAAGGGAGAGCCTGAGAGGAAGAACGGAGTTAAATGTGACAGCTGAGATTTTCAGAAGATAGTTTGATGGATGCTGGGCATCCAACTTCCCTCGAACTCTTTTATCAGTAACACCTTCTATATCTTCCTGAGTGACTTTTAGCCTGCCTGGCAGTTTTCAGTGTCAGTGTGTGAGGGAAAAGAGGTAGGAGGCAGCTCTCTCTGATTTGGCAGCTCTGGGACTGCAATCTCTCCTTGTGGCTGCTGGCTGAGGGTCTGGATCTCTGAGGAGCTTCCTGACTACCTGTGGCTTCCACAGGCTTGTAGGACTGGGCTTAGAGAAACCCTGAGCTGCCAGAGGGAGGCTGCTTCTGGCGCAGCTCTTCTGAGTAGTCCTGGACATGGATGTGAGCCTGCAGTCCTTGGGAGGCAAAATGCACTCCACAATCCCAAGGGACCTGCTCTGTCTCAGCTGTGGGAATCCTCTGAGCCCCTTTATCCTGATCTGTGTGTCAAGGCCATGTGGCTGACCATGAGTGACCAGAGCTGCCATGGATCCTTCTTGCAAGGGCAATTGTCTTCAGAGTCAGTGTAGGTACAGGATACCTCTGGAAAAGTGTGAATATCCTGGGGAAATCCATGGGGCAGGAACCTTGGGCCATATTGTGTGCCCACACCATCAGCAGGGATGATACTGACAGGGGTTCTTTGCATTTGGTGTGAAACCTTGCTCTGATGCATCATTCCAAGGAAAACAGCTGGAATTTGCAGGTCAGATCATGTGGTGAGATCAGTAATTCCAGCTCCCTTACTGGAGCTGATTTATACAGGTCAGGTCCAGCATTTCTGAGAAATTGTTGATGGTGGGGGCTGTTTTTGTTTGTTTGTTTCACTGAAAACGTGAAGCCTTTCAAATAAAGCATGTGAGGCACAGGGAATTTTTAGCTGGAGTATGTGCTCCAGGCTGTTTGCTGCACTCAGGCTTTGAGAGCACAAATTCTCTGCAGACACAGTGGGAGATGAGGTTATTGGGCTTGGAAGGGCACCAGGGAGATGGGACTCAAGTGAGCTTTGAACAGCAACCATTGTCATTAGTGCTGGTGCCATAATATGTGCTTGACTCAAATCCAGCGTTGCACAGGCGAGACCCTGGTGAAACCTTGTAACTCAATATTTGTGGTTGTTCCTACCAGTGTGATCCACTGTTCAATAGGCTAGATATTAATAAAATCAGTATTTTTTAAAGTGTTGCGTGGGGTTTTTTTTATGTCAAAATGGCTGGTTGCCCTCTTGGACTTTTCTGTGTTTGTATGAAATGTTTGATGTGGAGTTAATACAGTTTTGCAGCTTTTTTAGGACAGTCCATGTCGCCTTGCAGAATTTCATCTTCCTCAGAGGTGGATGCTGCAGTGCTGCACTGAACTCCTGCCACAGGGAAAGATGTGAAGATAATTTGGCATTTCCCCCTGCTGGTCCTGCAGGGATGCTCCCTCTGTGCTGTGACAGCTCTGCCTGCCATCAGGCTGAAGTGATCTCCTGGCTGGAGATCAGTGTAGTGCTGGTGAGGGATGTGTCTGACTTCATTCCAGCCCTTGCTGAAGGAAAGGTGTTTGTGAAGGTGCTTTTGCATCTCCCAGATTCTGTGTCTGGTTGGATACCAAGATGAAACAGAGCCAGCCTGGGGACTTGGGGGCTCCCCAGAGTGTTACCACCTCAGTGGGATCTGTCCTGCTCCATTGTGGGCACTGCATGTGGGAATGCTCAATGGCAATCTCCAAGTTACTCCTCACTCAGCTTTTGCCTGCCTCTGGACTCAGGAGCCACAAAGGTAAGCCCATGTACATGGCATTTATCCATGTGTCTGCCTCACAGTTACACTGGAAGAGGGCAAGGAGACAACAGTCAATGAAAAAGCCTTGTTTTCCCACTGGGTGCAGGGCTCTGTGTCTTGCTGAAGGGCAATGGTTCCCACTCAGATTTGTTTTCTTTCTTCTTCTCCCCTGCCACTGTGGCAGCATTGTTACTGGTGAGTACATGTGCTTGTCTGCTCCCTGCCACTCACCCAAAGCCCTCTCTGCCTCAGTCCTTGAGCCCTGGACACATTTGCCCATTTAATCCACATCTTCTGTTTGTTTTACAAAGTCTTTTGTTCTCTCAGTAAGCCACACTTGATTACTTGACTTCATCTCTTTCCCTTCTTCATCCAGCCCAGATGATTCTTGACTCCCCTTCTGGAGGGAAGTTGCTGTCCCAGACCACACTGCATTAAAGTGAGTGGCACAAATGCCACTGAGGAGATGTGTTTTGGATCCCACCATTACAGACCCCACCACTGCCTGCAGCAGCAGTGCTCCAAACCTGCAGCAACGTGTGTAGAATTGAGATTGCTCACAAATGCCAAAATATTTGACAGGTGGATGTATAATGTCCAGGCAATACCACATAAATAATCTTTTCACCCCCCAAAAATTAATCAGATTTGGGTTACAATGATGCAAAGCCCTTTATCTCCCTATTGCCACCACCTCTCTCCCTTTTGTATTTACTGAGTAAAACTCAAAATGCTTCTATTAAAAAAAAAAAAATCCTATGAAAATGTCTTTTTTATCTAGCAGGTAGCAAAGATCTGAAGGGAGGAGTGGTCATCTCACCTGCCTCAGGCTGCTGCAGGTGGTCACTCAACAGAACTGTAAATGGGTGATGGAGATAAAGGCATTTCTGGTCAGGCTGCAAGCACAGCCCTGACCTCCACTCTTGTAAATATTAATTTCTTGGCTCCCTTCTGAAACCTGGGATTTAGGGAGCCCCAGCAAAGGGTGAGAGCACTCCAGGGCTGTGTCTGTGAGCCCCAGGAATCTGTCCTCCTACATTTTCACAGTCCCTTGCATGGTGTTAAATTCTGTGACACCCTCTTCAGTCTGACTTAATGCAGATAAGATAAAGAGGTTTTTTTTTAACCAATCAGGCTTAGGGTAAGTTTGGGAGAAGGTCTTTAGAGGGTGAATTATGGAGGCATAAGCTATGCAAGGCTGACCAGTTGAGCTGCATCTGCCATAAGGGCCACAGAGTATGAAACTGCATTCGTGGCAATACAGGTACAGAAGAAATGTCAGGAAGAAGGAGCAGCAGGGAGGAGTATAAATGTATTAATTTTGAGTACAGCATTTGTATTTGCTGTCATAATTGGTCTGTTAAAATGATTTTCCTGGAAGTGAATTAGCAATCCCAGTAGAGAATACAATTTGGAGAGTCATTGAATTAGAAGAAATGAAATCAAAGACAGAGTAGCATCTCTTCTATTAAATAACTGTGGCAGAAACTGTGTTGCAGACAGATTGAATGCTGACAGATCAACAGAACTGAGTGATAATCACTCATGACTTTCAAGGGAAATAATGGAATTACTTAAGGCACTTCATTCACATAATCCTCCATTGTTGCCTGAAGTCTGCAGAGTAACATAGGTGGTGCCTTTCTTTAAAACATTTTCCACAGCTGTATCTAAGATACTGCAGTCTGGTAAATTTAACTTCTGTAGGAGGGCAATTAATTGTATAACAAGGAATTGAATCAATGAATGCCTGATAAATACAAAAAATGTCCTTCATATAAGTCCCCATAATTTCTGGTATGGAAGGTTTTGCTTTCAGACACTGATTTCTTTGGAGGGATAAACAAACACAGTGGTAATGGTGAGTCTCTTTGGTTAGGTAAGAAGGTTTTAGAGGGAAATTTCCAGTCATGGGATCAAAAGAGAAGATCCTGGCATGGTTAAAAATGGGAAACAGTGAGCTTCTGCTTGTGGTCATTCTTCAGACTTTAATATTCATGCAGAAGATTGGCAGAAATAGCAAACTTATGTCTAGACCCAAATCACTTCAGCTTCTACAGTAAATAGCATTAACTGGTGTTATATAGCTTTGACCCTTTGGAGAGATCTAGATCTGACCTTTCCCAAGCTCTGATGGAGTAAAATAACTGTTTCCCAGTCTTTTATTTGCAGATACTCTAAATATTGTTGCTAGGGATGAGAATAGCAGTACAGTAAATATCAGCTTGCTGACAACCAATTATTTTTTCTTAGTGACCTTTATGGACTCCTTAAAACTTGTCCACAGACCCTTAAAGAGTCTTGAACCATAGCTTGATGGACATTGGCTGCACTGTGTAGAGTTCATCCCTAATTTTTAAATTTATTGCAGGCAGCAGACATCCACTCCTGGAAAAGGAGCAAGTAGTCACAAGAGTGAGAGTCTGAAGCTCATGAATTAAGGAAGAGGTGACGTTTTCACCAGAGAAATGTGACAACCCTGTGTCTATTTCTCTTTGTGACCTGGCCAAATTTCTGTGAAGTGTTGAGGTTCTTGGTGACACCATCAGGTCTGCACAGCACACTCTCTTTCCCAAGAGGGAAATGACATTCCATACCCCAGACCAATCCAAGCCAGTGTAGCTGCTGTATTTGCCTTTGAGTGGAGCAGAAAAACTGCCTGGGTATCGATTTTGTGCCCATTAACAGCTGCCCATAGCACAGGCCATTTCCTGAGCAGTGATTTGCATAGCCATAGGGGAATCATTTCCTTCTTTATTACTAGAAAAATTCACCCTTTCCAGTATGTTCTGATACTGTGTTTCAGGAAGTCACTTCCTATCCTAGATTTGTTATATAGGGATGTGTAGCTGTAGCTTCTTCCAAATCAACCAGGTGCTGCTTGCCTCTTGCAGCTGCTCACTTTGTGTCTTCTGATTGCTCTGCACACTCAATACAGTTCTGACTTCCCTCTGTATGTCCAAGTAGGAATCAAACCTGGGTATCACAGAAGGAGGGAATGAAGCTCCCAGGGCTTTTCATCCATACCATGCACCCCTGAGCAAGCTGCAGTTCCAGACTGGAGGCAGCAGCAGGTGTCAGAGGTACAAATACACTGTGCTGCAAAGTGAGTCTCAGTGCTGCCTTTGCCCTGTGCATCCCCAGAAGTGGGGATGGCCATTCCAGCATCTGCTGATCTGCTCCTCCTCTGAGTATCCCTGAAGCCAGAGGCCTGGAGAAGTTTGCAAGGATAGCTTGTTTTACATCTGCTGCACAGTGTTGTTGTTGGGACATCAGAGGAGACCATGGAACTTCCCGGGAAAGTGGCTGCAGTGCAGAGCAGCACAGGTGGAGGTGGAACCCTCCCTGAGCTGTGCAGGCAGTGCCCTTCATCCATAGCACTGATTTGACCTGTGCTTGGAGAAAAGATTGCCACCATTCTCTGGCATGCCAGAGATTTCTGATGAAATTTTTAGTAAACCTGACATTCCAAATTCCCCTCTGCTGTAGTGTCCAAATTCTGGGGTCTGGTCTTTGCTGTGAAGTGAGCTGAGACAGCCCCAAATCCCCTTGTCCATCCATCCCCCTCTGTGCACCCTGTAGGGAGCAAGATCCCCCTCCTCAATAGGCTCATCACCTATTGTGTAGTGCTTCCTTTTTCCCTCATGAATAGCCTTTACACTGCATTACATCCCTTGAGCTTTCTCCCTCCTAACTGGCCCCTGCCGTTCCCAGCTCTGCGCTTCCCATGGCACACCTGTATCCCGCTCTCTCGGCCCTGGCTGGGCTGGGATGAGCACAGCGCTCCAGCAGAGGGCGCGGGATCCATGCAGGAATCAGCTGTTCCAACGCCTGATTTTTTATTTTTTATTTTTTTTTTTTATTTTTTTTTTTAATTTTTATTTTTTTTTCCTCTGCAGTGCTGTTTCAGGTGTGTGAATACTTGCCCCTGCAGGCTCTGCCTCTAGGACAGTCTCTAGATTTTCGAGTTGTGGGGTGTTTGCCTGCCGAGGTTATCCCACTAGGATACCTTAGAATCATTGAATAACAGAATAATTCAGGTTGGAAAAGACCTTTAGGATCATTGAGTCCAACCTGTGACCAAATACCACCATGTATCCAGCCCAGAGCACTGAGTGCCATGTCCAGTCATTTCTTGAACACCTCCAGGGATGGGGACTCCACCTTCCCCCTGAGCAGTCCCCTCCAGTGCCTGAGCACCCTTTCCATGAAGAAATTCCTCCTGATGTCCAACCTGAACCTCCCCTGGCACAGCTTGAGGCTGTTTCCTCTCATCCTGTCCCTGTTCCCTGGGAGCAGAGCCTGACCCCCCCAGCTGTCCCCTCCTGTCAGGGAGTTGTGCAGAGCCAGAAGGTCCCCCCTGAGCCTCCTTTTCTCCAGGCTGAGCCCCTTTCCCAGCTCCCTCAGCCCCTCCTGCTGCTCCAGCCCCTTCCCCAGCTCCGTTCCCTTCCCTGGACACGCTCCAGCCCCTCGGTGTCTTTCTTGTGCTGAGGTTCCCAGCAGTGCCCCAGGATCTGAGGTGTGGCCCCAGCAGTGCCAGCACAGGGGACAGTCCCTGCCCTGGCCCTGCTGCCACCCCATGGCTGGCACAGCCCAGGTGCCATTGGCCTCTTGCCCCCCTGGGCACACCTGGGCTCATGTCCAGCCGCTGTCCCCAGCACCCCCAGGGCCTTTCCCAGCTTTCCAGCCCCTCTGCCCCAGCCTGGAGCTGCAGGGCTTGCTGGGACCCAGGGCAGGACCGGGCCCTTGGCCTTGGTGACCCTCAGAGCACTGGCCTGGCCATGGCTCCAGCCTGTCCAGATCCCTGTGCAGAGCCTTCCTGCCCTCCAGCAGATCCACACTCCCACCCAGCTGGGTGCTGCCCAGGGACTGACTGGGTGTGCCCTCAATCCCCTTGTCCAGGTTGTCATTTAAAGAGAACTGGCCCCAACACTGAGCTCTGGGGAACACCTCTGGGTGTACTGGCCACCACCTGGATATAAATCCATCCACCACCACTTCCTGGGCCTGGCCATCCAGCCAGTTTTAACAGAGAGAAGAGTGGATTTTAACTTGTGGATTTTAACCTGCACGTTTAGAGGACAGGGAAGGTGCAAGGCTGGCAGTGGGAGAAGTGCTATCTGCATTACAGAGCTGCTCTGCCAGCAGGCTGAGATTCCACTGTTCCCTTTTCTAAGTACAATACATGATCATAGCAATCTTTCCTGGCTTTAAAATTGATGGCAGATGTACTCCCCTGATAATGAGGCTCATAAAAAAACGGTATGAAATCTCCTGTTGAATTTGATAGCAGAGGTGCTGTTCCAATTTAAAGGTTACAGGATGACGCAAAAAAAAGAGCTAAAGAAAGGTTATCCTTTTCCACTCAGCCTCTGGAACCTGGGTTATTACAGAGCTGGCTTTGCCAACACTAAAGCAGATGCTTTTGGATGACTGAAAGCTCTCTGTGGACAAGGAAATGCAGGAATGTTCCCCATGTGTGAAGTGCACAGAACTTCAGAGGGCCAAGAGCTGTGCCACCATGATTTGTCACCAAGCTTCTCATGGCAGAGCAATGCCTCTTGAAGTTTCTCTGAAAGAAAACTAAAAAATCCTTTTTTTTTTTCAAACTGGAAATATTCTATCACATGGGATCATAGAATTTTTAAATTACTGTTAATCTTGGTGGTATGTATTAAAATAAAATAATGACAGTGCTGTTATACTGTCAGCTCTTTTTCATGATCAGAAATGATGCCATCATATAGACAGGCCTGTGGCTTAGAGATTTGGCAGCAGGTGCTCTTCTGCTTCTTTTACACCAAAGTCTGTACTCCTCTTATCAGTGTAGGATGGGATGGCTCCATGGACCAGATGTTTTTTAAAAAAGGCTGGATGTGGCACTTGTGCCATGCTTTAGTTGATAAGGTGCTATTAGGTCATAGGTTGTAGTTATGTTCTCCAAAGTCTTTTCCAACTTAGCTGATTCTGTGATTCTGTCAATCTGTGACCCAAGCCCTGCTCTGACATTGGTGCCACGGTGGAGCTGCCTCTTTTCCCTGCCTCTTTTCCCTGCCTCTTTTTCCTGCAGTGGCAGCAGCAGCAGATGCCTGTGTTATGGTGTGTGACAAGTCTTTGGTCCCATGCTCACACAGCTGTTTGAACACCAACATTCTTGTTAAAAGTCTCAAACATGAGTGTGGCTGAGGCTTGTGTACAGCAAGAGAGCACAGTGCCCTCGTGTCTTAACATACCTAGAGCCAAAAGGCTCTTTTTTTCTTTTCTTGTGGCTACCACAGCTGAAGTTATCCCGAATTTGAGATTGTGGGGGATGCCAAGGAGCACAGCAAAGCAGATTCAGGGGAGGGAGGATATTTGCTGGCATGGGAAGGGCGGGAGATCTTACAGACATCCAGGTTTTAGTGACTGAAATCCCATTTCGTGCCACTAGAGGATACTCAAACTGTTGCCAGCATGTAAGAAACAGCTCCTTAATCTCTGCTTCTCTGGAAATTAATTTCTAGGAGAAGGAAATGTCTTTGAGAGGAATAAAGCGAGTAGATGTTTAGGCACATCTAAACCTTTCTTTTAGGTTTCAGTGGGAGTTCAGTGAATAGAATCACGTGCACAAAAATTGAAGCAGTGAGTGACAGCAAACGGAGCTGATGAGCTGCCTGTATGTAAAAACTGCAGCTTTCTCTGCATCAGAAAGTGCCTGGTTCCTGGGAGGTGTAACTGATGGAGCAGCCACATCCTGTTGTGAGAGAGGCTGGAAAAGCTGGTATGGGGGAGAGAAGGACACAGAGAGAGGCTTAGAGAAGGTGCTGGTAGGACACGTCTAGATTTTGTTCTGGTTGGATAGCTGGGATCTGGTGCAAGCCAGAGATGTGGTCTTGATTGCAGTTAACATTGTGGAGTCAGAGGGAACAGAGCAAATGCACAACATTCACTGCAGGACTCACTTCTGAGGTGAATTGCAATGGGGGCCTTACATGGGGATCCAGGTGTGGTCTAACTCCTCCAGAAAAACCAAACCATTTCAGACAGGGCAGAGTCCAATGTTGTGATGAGCTTCTCAAGGAACTAACAAGAAACCACTACTATCTGACTCCAAAAGTCAGGCCAAGCAGGGCTTAAAGCATTTTCTTATCTTGGCCAAGCTTGGCTGCATCAAACACACCAGCAGTGCTGCTGCAGAGTCTGACAGTGTCACCACAAATCCTCCTATAGGGGTGGGTGCAGGGAAAAAGTTCCTCTCTGACCTCCAGTAACATTCCCTGCTCAGCAAGGTCTCACTTCTAGAGGACTATGATGGGGATATTATCCTGTTACAGTCTGATTTGCATCTTTTGGGGATGGTTAAACTGACAGGGGTGCTTAATCTGGCAATTAGAGCAACACAGAGCTCTTTGCTGCTAATCAAAGAATTTGTACTCCTCTTAAGACCCATGGCAGAGCTCTATCTTAGTAAAGTCACTCTCCAGCATTCACATCCAACACATGCAGGACTAATGTCCAGGATTCATTCTGGGCCAGTCTTTCCAATCTATGTCTTCCCTTTAAAGACTGCAGTAGTGAGAATGAGATACATGCCAGGAAAAATTGTCTCCAAACAATTCCCTCCAGGGACTGGAGATAACTTTTTTCATGTGGGGTGGTCAGGAATGAGAAAAAGATCCCAGGCCAAAGGCTGTGCTCTGGGATGGAGCTGCTGGAGCCAGGCCAGAGCAGGGACACCAAGGGATCAGAGGGATGGANCCCTGGCACAGGTTTCCCAGAGAAGCTGTGGCTGCCCCATCCCTGGAAGTGTTCCAGGTTGGATGGGGCTCTGAGCAACCTGGGACAGTGGAAGGTGTCCCTGCCCATGGCAGGAGGTTAGAACTGGATGATCTTTAAGATCCCTTCCAACCCAAGCCATTCCATGATACTGTGATTGTGAATTAACATGACCTTCCTTACTAACCAAGGTCAGACAGACACTCCTTTTCCCTTGGTCATGATGACAAGGATTTCCTGACTATCTCTTTCTCAGTGCTGTTGTACCTGCCACCTGGATATCATCTGTATGCTGCTGGCATGAGGACCTGTGTCTGCTCTTCTGAGGGCTGTATATCAGTGTTGAATAATGCAGCCACAAGTCTCTAGAGCTTGTGTCCTGCAAGTCATTAAGCTGGATTGACTGGCTCCATGCATGGTGAGCAAACTGTTCTTATTAAAACACTGATTTATTGTCTCAGATTGCAGTAAATTCTGCCATATAAAACCAGAGTATCTCCAGTTTGCATGCAGACAGTTTGTTTTAAGGTATCTAAAGACACTTTAATTGCTCTCTTGGTAAATTGTGGTCATTTCTCCTCCCTATCATCTTGATCTCAAAGCAGTATAAAACACATCTGAACATTTTTTCCAGACCATTGGGGTGCTTTTTCACCCATAAGAAGTTTCTCCAGCTGTACCTTTGTAATCTTTCAAAATTTCTTCCACTGTTCCTTCTTCTTTCTCACGTGTTTGATCTTCTTTTGCCTTATGAACTGTGCCAAATGTTTCCTTGAGTTCTTTCAAATGCAGACACTCCTTTCATTCTGCTGATGGATTGTGGCAGATATATTCTTTTTCCTTTCTTTTTGCCCTCTCAGAATAGAAGTGATAACTTTAATGACATTTGTGGATAGGGCTGTTGGGGAAAAAAATCCTTACTTTTGCTCACTGATGTCTGAAGATTGAGATACCTGTGGTGGGAAAGAATAAAAGAATGGACAAGTGAATTGTCTTACTAACCTTCTTCTGCCTCTTGGGTTTTCATCTGTAGAAAGCCCTGCCAGGCTCATAACTCTGCAAAACTGCATTTCTTGTTGTTTTCCCATTATTTTCCATAATTTCCCCCATTTTAATTATATTGAGGCTTCTGGGGAATAATTCAGCTCATACTTCTTATGTCTTGGGTTGTTGGTTTTTCTTATGGCATCTATGCATTCAGCTTGATTTTGAAGGTCCATGAGAGAATACCTAACATGGGCTGAAAAGTTAATCTTCTCCCTGGCATCAAAAAGTGCCAGCCCACTGTGCCAGCCAGGAATATCATCCTGGTGTCTGGAAGCTCTGTGGAATGGAGCACTCCTTCACTGTCAGCATCTATGAACGGGCAGGGAAATGGGACTGGAACCTTGTGGGGAAAAACTGCTCCATGCTTGGTGAAGTTTCCTGTTCCTCTGGGGGTTTCTCCCAGGAGCAAAGAGAGCTGGGGCAGGGTCAAGGTTTATGCAGCCTGTGAGAGAGGACTCTGCCATGGCATTCCTCAGCTGCAGAAACCCAGAGCAGCCTGGATCTGCTGCTTACCCACCCTGTGAGGAGGGCACTGACAATCAGGAGACTGCATGGCACTTCCATGACTCCAGAGGTAACTCAATTTCCTTGTGATTTTGGGGGGAAAAAAAAAAATCGAAACTGGGCTGATCAAAGTTAAAGGATAAAAACCCTAGATAAGAAAACTTGCTTTCTTTTGCAACAGAGAGCACCTGGCAAGGAAGGTCACAGGAATAGGATAATCCCAAAAGAAAAGTGCTGTCACACCTTCAGGATCCACTGTTAGGAGACCCTGAGACTTGGAATCACACACACACACAAGGCTCAGCTTCTGCTGAATCCAGTCCATGGTAAATAACACAGAACTGGAGAAAGAAGTGCAGTTAGGCAAGTGACCAAGCAAACAAAACATCTGAACATCTCCACCGAGCTTTTGTTTGTAAGGCAGCTGCCTGTAGCACAGGCACAACTTCATTTGGCTGAATTTGGTGAATTTGCAAGAGAATTCCTTGGGGGCTCACAGCTGTCCTCTAATGTGGCAGAGTGGCGTTTCTGGGGTGGATGACCCATGGCTGTGCCAGTGGCTTGCCTTTCCATTGCACTCCTGTCAAAATCTCAGGCTAGCCCCTTCCACCCCTGCCACTCCCTAAGGGAAATCAGGTTATTCCCAGCACATAACCATGGCCATTTTAACTGCCTCCCTGTTTCCATTGGTGTCTTCTCCACTAGTGATGCCAGGATTTTAACCCATGGGATCCCACAGTCCTCACACGTGTCTGTCCCAGTACATCCCACTGACTGCAGCTGTCCAGCCCTTCCCAAACTGGTTGTTGGCTGGTGCCAAGTTAAAGTAGGACAGCTAACTTGGAGTCCATCTCTGGTTAGCCTCCAGCAAGGTTACTGGTGTGCTTTTGGCCACTGGAGGGCTCTAGTTTTATTTCATAACTATGAGAGAATGATACTAAAAATTACAAGTGAGGTGGGCCAAAAGGAGGGTCTAAACTCTTGCAGAAGCCTCATGCCTTATCCTGATACTTGGGCATGAAAATTGAAAATGGGATGTCCAGCTTGCTGCATCACGAATAACCAAGAATCTGGGACACTTGGTTGCAATTATTTGGGTTATTGCAATGATTTTCTCAGCCTCCTGAGGTCTGTCTCTGTGCCAGTGCAGCAAAGATGTGCTCACAAAATCTGTTTTTGTGAGAAGGAGCACTGGCACTGGAGAACAGAGGCTGGGGTGTGTATGGAGGGAGAAGCAAAGGCAGACCCACACCACTTCTGGGAGATGTTTTTATCAAGGGCTGGTTAGGGGTAGGAAGGAGGGGAAACCTAGATTGTACCTACTTGAATTTGCTAAAATTCTGCATTTTCCCTCTTCCCCCCTCATTGAGAGACTGGTGCAGCACAGGAAAAACTCAGAGAGGGAGCTTTCATTCATTGCAGAGCACTGCAATGCATTCATTGCGTGTCCTTGGAGGAACCCCACATTTGCAGCTGACCCTGAGCTTTAGCATCAGGAAAGCTTTTTTTTTCTCCTTTTTTTTTTTTTTTTTTGGCCTTCCTCAGCTTTAGTCCTATTTTTAGAGCCTGTCGTTTTCTCAGGGGCTTCACAGTCTATTTTTAAAAAGACTTTGCAGGCTGCCAAACCATTGTTATTTTCTCTAGGGTGATGTCAACACAGTGCCTATAGTAAACGTGCCTGGCATGTACCATAGGTGATGCTTTAGAACAGATAAACATTAATGTTAAGGGTGAAAAATAGTTTTGTAAGCAGAGCCCCACTGTGAAGTGTTTCATTTCCACAGAGCATCCTTTTGCTTGACTCGTGGCTTTCCCCTTTTCTGAAACACTGTTGGTCTGACCATCAAATTGCTCACTGCTGCATGAACCTGATCTGTACATTATTAGATCATCCAGAGTGACTGTAAATCAGGTTTGGCCCAAGTCTTGCAGCATGTTTAATGTTTCTACAAAGCTTTTTTTTTTTTCCTTGCCTTTTGTACTGGGAATGAATTTAACAGTCCAGCTCTGAAAAAAACATGGGGAAGATTTTAAAGGGCTTAAAATATGAACAGTAGCAAATACCAGTAATAATCATCATGGTATCATCAGTTTTGGTGGAATTTCTCAAATGAATACAGCATAATCACAGCTTCTTTTTACCTGTGGGGAGGAAAAAAAAAAAAGGGAAAAATTCAGGAACAGTTATGTAAAGATGTGGGAGCAGATGTACTGCTGGTGTAAGCTGGCACTGCTCCATTCATGTCAGTCAAAGTAGTTGATGTGGGGGAACATTTGTCTACAAGGGAAGCAAGATTTATCCCTGAGATCTGGTGGCTCCATAGAAATCACAGAATGGCCTGGCTTGGAAGGGACATCGAGGATCATGTGGCTCCACCCCCTGCCATGGGCAGGGACACCTTCCACTGTCCCAGGTTGCTCAGAGCCCCATCCAACCTGGCCTGGAACACTTCCAGGGATGGGGCAGCCACAGCTGCTCTGGGAAACCTGTGCCAGGGTCTCCCTATCCTCACAGAGGATGATCACACATCAGTTCAATGTAGTATTTGTGCCCATGTCATGCTCTGATCCCCTCACAAATGTGAGGGATGATGTCTGAATTTCATCTTTTCATGGATGCTTAAGCCAATGTCTCTTCTATATTTCCTGCTGTAGACAACACTGCTCAAGAGGACAATTCCTGCTCTTCAACCACATGGGTTTGTTCCTTGGGCTGTACTAGCTCAGCTGTGCCTTTGAACATTGATTTTACAGACCATGGGCACATGTGGAGCACCTCCTCCAGCAGCCACTTGTGTGAATGTCATGGGAAGACGCAGCAAAAGTCTCTGTGAGAGGTGGTAAGCCAACCTTCTGCAGAATCACAAAAGCATAGAAACTTTAACTCCCTTGTTTCGGTAAAACTTAAGATTGTAAATACTTTTGCACCTTTGAACCCTGAGTGCTGGTCAAGGAAATAATGCAGTACACAGTAATGACTCCTTGTGCTGTTCTTGCTCTGAGTCCATTCCCTCAACCCAGGAAACGTTCAGAAGCTACATAAGTTGGTGGAATTTTTTGAAATATAAAACTCCCAGGGATTTCTCTTCCATGAGTTTGACCAGCTGAACCCTTGTAAACAGCTACCATCCACAGCATCCTGCAGCAAGGAGTCCAAGGCTGGGTTGGATGAGGCTCTGAGCAACCTGGGATAAGATAATGGAAGGTGTCCCTGCCCCGGCAGGGGATTTGGAAATGGATGATCTTTTAGGTCCCTTCCCACCCAGCCATTCTGTGATTTAATGATTCCTAGCCCTCCTGTCCCAGCCCTTCAACTCCCATCAGATTTTCAGATTCCTCCTACAAGCCACTCCTTTGGGA